>CM029133.1:10019917-10034917 GCA_016859345.1 Istiophorus platypterus | reverse complement strand
TTTTCACACATTCTAATAAACTAAATAATGCAGTGACAGAACCCTGACAATCATTCTTAAGAACTAATTCCACCAAAACCTGTCTTACACCTCAGAACTTCCCATCAAAAACATCCTGTAGAACTACTAGTCATTCTAGACAGACGTCATTTCAACTGACTCAGCAAAAGCATGTTGCTTTCACAAATTCAATGCGTAATCTTTTCAAACACTTTGTTGATATTAAGGCCTCTGATTGGCTCAGGCTATTCTGGCCTGAGAGTCATAAGACCTGACAGAAACATTAGCTGGAATTGCCAAACTGATACAGAGATTAAAAGGAAAAAAACTCTTTGTCCTTAATTAGTGAAATTCTGAGCATTGGCAAATGGTTTAAACCTTTTTCTGGCGTAACATTGGTGACTTTTAGCTATGGACAGTGAAAAGCAAGAGAAAATGAGGTGGATATTTCTTTATTAACTCAAGACCCAAAAATGGGCGTAGTTCAAAAAGAAATATAAACATCGACTATCTTTTGGGGTATTTTGAATAGAACTCCTGCAAATGGCCACATGATTAAGAACTTTGAACACTTTAAAATGTCTGTGTTCATTATACTGTAGGTCGCCCTATTTCATACCACTTGAAATCAAGAGCTCATTGATTGTGTAGTCTTTCTATTACAAAATTCTTTAAAATAATGACCGAAAAATATAAATTAGACTCACAAATACATCTACCTGAAAATGACTGCTATTAGATAGCTCATAGGTTTTACCTCACTTATTTAGACTAATGAGTCTGGGTCACAAACTGTCATCTTGTATGATAAATGTTGTTTTCTTCCTAGGATCACCTGATCCATCAAGTCCCTCCCCCACTTTACAGCCTTTTCCTTCTTCTTCTCCTTCCCAAGTTTCAGTCGGAACAGATCGTTTTACAAGGGGGGGGGGGGGTTTCTGAAGTACACAACCCTGGTCTGCCTGTCTCTGTTCTAGGAACCAGCTAAAGGACTTTAAAAAGTTGTCTCTGATCTTTCACTCTTGATAAGCTTGAATGAAAACATATGATAAATATTGATTGACACAATATTTATATTGTATAATCATAAATAAATATATATTTAAATATTGACACAAACGTTCTATAGACCTGCACTTTCGTGGACTGGAGACGGGACACAAACACATGTGCGTGAATGTATACATGCATCCAGACACACTCTGCTATTCCTCTTTTCACTCCATTCTTGCTGTAAACTGGATTCATGTAAAAGTATATTCCTTCAGATTTTCACCTTAAATCAAATGACTGAGTTCATCAGGGTGTACCTTCTTTTCCACATATTTCATGCTTTTGTTTTTCTTCCACACATGCAGATGATTTATAAATCACTTTACCCAGCTCCAGGTGGTATCGGTGGCAAAATGTTCAACAGCCTCATCTAGCTCTTCGCCATCCTCTGCCGATATCATGATTCCATAATGTGTTTGATCCCAGCCGCGGATCTTCTGGTCAGATGTGGATGTAGGGAAAACTCCACAAACCTGGTCTACTCTAGAGGCTGTGGCTTCAGTCTAGGAGCATGTCAAGTGTCTGAATGCTGCGTGCAAGTTGACGACGTCTTACTAAATTTACCTGGGCCTCACGGGTCAGAAACCTGAGACGGTCTCAGAGTAGTCGTCATCCACCAGACCGCTTGACTTCTGAGGCATTTGAGGAGCGGGGGCACCTGTTAGGATTGTTTGACAGAGTGTTAGTTTGAGTGAACTTCCTCAGTCACGCACGGTAACAATATTTTACCCCTTGCACAGACACCCCCCCCCCAACCACCAATGCCTGTCTGACAGTGTTTTCAGTGTGTAAATTGGTCATTGGCAACGCACTTGAGTTTGACACCTGTTGTTGCTGTTGACCCCATGGGGACTGCACTGTCGTCACTGACATTCACACAAGACCGGACTATCTGCCGCATGGGGTGAAGTCCAGTGACCACTGCAATTAATACGACACTGTTGCCACTGATGTGTTTGAACTGGTGACCTTTGGTATATATCTGAGGGACCAGCTGCGACCAGGGCATTGTCTCTGATGTGGAGTCTATTCACTTTAGGGCTACACCACCCTCCAGTGTTCAATAAAGGTCGATACAGCAGACTAGGAACCAAAGCTTCAGAGTTGTCTTCACTTGCTGCAATAAAACTCCGACCTACAGCTCGTAGTTTCAAGCTCCGCGTGTCTTTTGGTAACTACTGATAACTAAATATGAATAGAAGCAAAATCCACAGTCGTTGTCACGTGTCCCATGTTTTCATTCACTAACAATCAAACTGCCTCTACACCTCCCCAGGTTTAGGCTAAACTCTTTGGGCTATTTCACTGTTTTATTTCATTGTCGTTTTTATTTTGTCTTGCTTTTTAAACCTAATCTCGAGGCCCACATCTAAGGGTTCCTGCGGGTTCGTGTGATCAGGGTGGAGTTTGCTCAGATTTCACGGTGCGTGTCCGACGCGGCTGTGCCTTCCAGTCATTGTGTCAATCCTGATTTCTCCGACGGCACGCGAAGGCGGCGCAGTACCCTGTGCTGCCTTCACGGTGTCCTCTTGTCGCGTATCGATTCAGCTAGCGGATCGTTAGCTTTTGTGTCATGATGGTGTCTGTGGTGTGTCAGTGTCTGTCCGTTGTTTCTGGCTAAAGGTATTTGGCATTTGGCGGTTTTAATGTTCCGTGCAGCTAATCTAAAAACCATCGGCAAAGCGGGAACCGGCTGGTAGGTGGTCTTTGAAATCACTGAGACGTAACATATTGTTCACGTCCTCTCCCGGTAATCAGCCGGCTGGAGAGCCGGAGCTAGCTGTGTTAGCCGGCTAGCAGCAGAGCTCCTCTGTACATTAGTGGGCTTCTCTGGTGTTTTTGTTTTCTGGTGACAGTCGTTAAAACCACCAGGCATCGACGCTTCGGTTGTTGGTACTTAACGGTAGTCATTTGGCGCCCAGGATACCGTAGGTTGACGTTCGTTGTATTGGCTGTAGCTAGCTAGCGAGAAAACGTTAGCTCGTAAGGCTAATAACAACCCAAATCGCTAACTAAAGCAGGGTCTCGTCAGTGGTGGTTTCAGAGGAGTTTGCAAACGACGTCGCAGGCTCTTAATTAGACCTTTTGGAAGGTTGTTTAACGTAAGTATTGTGCCACGGACGCATCGGATGTTGCCCCTAACTTCGCTTGACGAAAAGTGATAAACAGTGTCCTATATATGAATGATTAATTATCGAGCTAATGTGAGTTCCTCAGCTAACTTACCCACATCTAACGCTGTTAACGATGGATGGCCAACCCCGCAGCTAAGCTAGTTACCTTTACGGCGCTTGCATTTAGGTCTGTTTTGACAGTAATGGCACCGCAATTGCCTGTCGTTTCCATCCACCAGTGGCAACTTCCAAAATCTTGTCTACTTATATCCTCACGCTTTTCTTACGGCCTTCTGTGCCATCAAGTATGACATTAGTACCCATGACTGCCCTGCGCACACTGCTAGTTGCCCAGTAAAGGAATAGTTGCATTCTTGGAGGCTCATAACTGATGCCCGTGTTTGTGACAGTGCCTCCTTTCTTTCCCCCACCTCAGGCACTTTCGCCGGACGATGGACGAGCTGGTCCATGACCTGGTGTCAGCACTGGAGGAGAGCTCGGAGCAAGCTGCCCGTGGTGGCTTCGGTGACGGGGGAGACCACGCTCTGGCAGTGGGCTGTCTGCTGAAGAGGCAAGCCAGGAAACGGAGGGGCAGGAAGCGACGCTCCGACAACCCACACCCACCCTGGGAGACGGGCCACCTCAGCGAGGGTTCGGAGTCCAGCGTGGAGGAACATAAGGTGAGACGGGGCGAAGGGATGGATGGAGGACAGTGAGTCCCTCCGGTTTAAAACCCTTAAGGCAAAAACACTTCAGACGGTGGTAAGATGACCCGTGTACCTCACGCCCTTGTACCTGACACCCTTGTACCTCACACTGTTTTTTTTTTGTTTGTTTGTTTTTGTTTTTCTTTTGTTTTTACTTTGAGGAGAAAAGGAAAAGAAAAACGTACATTAGTGGTAAGGCATGGGTGTTTTTGAAACAAACTTATTCATCCTAATTCCTTTTGTTCTATTGTCACACTGGGGCGGACAGATAGAAACTTGTTCTCCCCTCTATCCCTTTGTTAGGTTGATAATCGGAATGAAATTCGATTTTTTTGTATCACTCTTTACAGTTACATACATAAGCGCTGCATTCCTGCTTTATAAGGAAGGAGAAATTTTTGATTTGGCCACTAAAGATTCTGCCATCTGTCTGATAGGGTTGTTTTTGTTTTTTGTTTTTCAGCCTAACAATAGCCACCTACACTTGAATCAACACTTAATTTTGTCCGTATTACATTAATTTAGCCCCTCTCTTTTACAAGTTTCTTAATTTAGCATCAGCATCACGGTCTAGTATTTACTGCCCTGACATTTGTTGCAGGACTACCGTGCCAGTACAGGGGGCGTCTCTGCTGCCAACAGCCATGCCCGTGACAACAGTGACTCAGATGAACAACTAGGCCCTAAACGGCGCACCCCCCTCACTGCTGACATGGGGCGAAGCAAGCGGCCGCTTTGGCCAGACGACCTGGGCGTGCTGGGGTCTGCAGAGGGAACTCGCAGCCTCAGACGGAGGCGTAAGGTCAAACGTATGGCTGTAGACCCACCTGTGGAACCAGAACCCCCCTCCTCCACCATGCTCGGGCCTCCGCCTGTCCCCAAAGGCCGTGTTGGTGGAAGGCCACATAGACTGGGTACAAATGAGGACAGGGGTGCCATGGAGCTGTGTGGAGGTGGCTTGATAGGGCCAGGGGGAGGGAAGAACAGGGTGAAGAAGAGGAAACTGGCCACCCACAGGCTGGGAGTTGAGGCTGCAGATGAAGGGGTGGTGGTGGAGAGTGAGGACCCTATCTCTTCTCCGATGGATGGGTCCAAGGACAAGATGGAGTTGGAGGAGCAGAAGGGCTCGGATGAGGACATGAGTGACAGGTGGTTAGTGTTTTGACTTTTTTTTTCTTTTTGTGCCCTTTGTTGCCAGAAATTGCAACATATTTGTGTGTACATGTATGTGTTTGAGTCTGTAGGCAACAGGTAAGGTTGTTTGTTAGGCTCAGTATTGAACATACACATTTTTTGTTTTAAAAGAAAGTTGTTTCTTGCATCAAGTGTCAAAAACAGTCAAATATCAAAAGCTGGCATTTTTGGTAACTTTCATCATCTTGTTTACTTAGTCTCTGATCAAGATGTTCCTGGTATAAGATGAAATTTTGCCAATCTCAGACTATTTTGTTAGGCTGTTGTCTCTTAACAGGTGCTTGCGTCTAAATAATATCCTAGAACCTTAGCTTTTTTTTTTGAAATGGGGGGGGGGGGTGTCGCAGAAAAACATATTATAAGGCATCAAAAATGTATGATACTGGCATTGCCTTTGAAACTTGCTTATCATATCTAGTATCAAAAATCTCCTGTAACACCCTGCCAATGGTGACAGTTCTCGTTTTTCCTCTAGTATACAGTTATTTTCAGTGTATTTATTAACTCCCTTCTCCTGCTTTTTCCTGTCCAGTGAAACCAGCAGTGTCAGTAACAGCAGTGACGGTGGCCTTTACACCAATGATGAGGGGAGACAAGGTACCTACTCAGTATTGTCTAAATTGTGCATCACACTGAAAAAGGCCATTTTTTTTGTTTGGCACAAATTGTACTTGTACAGATAAATAATTAAGGGGACGGCTGTTATTGGGCTGAATAAAGCCAAGAAGTGCTTTGGAGCAACAATCTAATAGCATAGTTGCATGCACAGAAAAAGTTGGAGTCTCAGTCAGTACATGTGTAGTAGCACACACAAACCGGGGGTCTCTATCCTCTCTCTTCCAGGTGACGACGAGCAGAGCGACTGGTTCTATGAGGGTGAGCCGGGCTCTGGTTCAGGGCCCGGAGGTGCTTGTGGGATAGCGGGAGTGGTTCCCTGGTGGGAGAGGGAGACAGGGTCAGAGGAGCTCGACCTAGCTGACCCAGTCTTCAACAGCATCCTCACGGGGTCCTTCCCACTCATGAGCCCTGGAGCACAGAGAGGTATGGGAAAAGCTTGGTTTTAAAGCTGCTGTACAATGTGTACTTTATCTATAGTTAACTTTTTCAGTCCAAACATGATGGTTTGGGCTTGAGCTGTAACGTGCGCATAAATTTTACAGTGTTGTTGCAGTCTCACTCATGACCAGTAGGAGGCAAACACATCCCACAGAGACAAACGAGGCAATGAACAGGGTTGTGGCAATAGTGTTGCTACATAGTAAATATAGAGAACAACATTATCCACCTATGGCTCTGATTTTTAGCTGGCAGTATTAAATAGAAACGACATATTCTCTTGGCGGACTTTTCTCACATAATTAGAGAGTGGTCATGACCTCCTTATAATTACTGCACGTGTTAAAGTTTAAAGACGTGACCTGTCCACTACACTGAAATATTACAGTGATCAAACTAGTCCAATAACTTCAATGATTTTGTCCAAAGACCTGAATTTTATTGTTGATGGACTTCTTCACGTTTATCAGGTTTCCAGGCTCGACTGAGTCGGCTCCATGGAAACCAGCAGGCATCTGAGGCAGGGTTGCAGGGCGGCTCCAGTCAGGGCTTCAACGACAGACTGGGTAGACAAACCCAGGACTCCCATGAGTGAGTCCCTGTCTTTTTACAAGTTGCTGTTCATTGTGACTCTTCTGTTGTTTACGTTTTCTATTTATTCTATTAATGCTCATACATGTTCTTTTTATTCTGCTCTAAAAGCTCATCTAAAATTTATTCAGATATAATTTTTTTTAGTACTGAAATGTAGTTTGCAGACAGCATGGTGAAATCCAAAACTATACAAACATATTATTTGAATATAAACATGAAGTTTAAGTTATTCTATTTGCAGTGCAAACTGACTGATTTATTTTAAGTTTTAATGTTAATTAAGTTCTTGTAGTCAAAATGCCAGTAAGGCCCCTGAATTAATGTGCAAAAAGGCTCTTGGGTTTTTGTAAAAGTTCCTGTGGTGGACAATGGCCAACAGTTCACTTATGGCAAGAAGTGTTGATAAATAGCAGTTTGGTTTCTGTCCCTGGAACTCTGCCTTGATGGGAATTTGGGGCCTCAGTTACATTAATTTATCTTCAACAGGCCTTGGTTTAGCTCGGGTTCAAGGAGAGAACACGGACAGGTGAGCCATGTTTTTCTACTTCATTTCATTAACTTTCAAATGGGTTGAAATGAAAGCTTAGATTTTAGTCTATTATGAATACCCAGGGTATTAAATACAGTAGGGGTGTGTTATTGCAAGAATAACTTGCACACTGCTTGAAAATTAACTTTTCTTTCTCATCCACTGCCACTTAAGTTGCACTGGGACCCACGGACAGATAGAGGGCATCGAAGAAGCTGCTCGGTAAAAACAGCCAGCAGGTATGAGCGACATTTTAACTTAAAACACCTGCGATTTATGGCCAGATTAATTTCCTGTAGTACCTGTTGTCTCTGCTGCGGGCTCATCCCTATTGGTGTCACATTGTTTAATGGTGTTTTTCAAATGAATGAGAATACTTTCTGCAGTGTTATTTGAGATCAAACTAATGCTGCCATATTTTGTCCCGCCTGGCTGGTTTTGCAGACAGACCAGCGGGCACCTGGGATCTCTGTGTACAGGGGATGTCAAGCGGAGGCGAAAAGCAGCCCCCCTTGGTTCCACCGCCCCCTCAGGTATTGGATGAACACCTAGCAACCCCTAACACACCATCTGGCACTTATTACCAACTGGCCCTTTTATTGTAGTTTTGGCTCTCGTTTTCTCTCTTGTTCTCCTCCCCCATTTGGTCGAGCGCAGTATGTTCACCAGCTTGCTTTCCTCCTCGCCGTCTGTCTCACACATACAGGATCAGGATAAGAAATCAGGGTTTCACTCTACATTTTTAAAAGGGTCAGCTGAGAGGAGGGTGTCAGTCAACCCTCATATTACTCCCTCTCTCCTCTCATTATTAAGCCCTGCTTTAGCTCCAAACCCCCTTTCCTCCTAAGCTTTGCTGGACAAGAATCAGCTGGCTAAGTCATGCTGTCAGAGCAGAGATGCTGGATTAGCTCTTAGCCAGTTACACTTGTGTATCTCCACCCCTCCCCCTCAAACCACTCACCTTACCTCTGGGTCAGTTGATGCTTTTGAGGGAGGAAGGGCAAGGTAGCAAAGCCTAGGGCTATAAAGCCAAAGTCCCATAATCAGATATTTAGTCCTAAGCCGTGACAATAATTTACAACTTGACACCAGAACTGTATGCACAGTGGAGTATTAGTTTGTTTAAGAATCATGCATGTTTTAGTGAAGGTGTGAGCTCCCTTTCTCATTTAGCCCCCAACCAAACACGTTCAGTAACTGAAACCTAAATTATTTGGTCCTAATTTTACTGATATCAAGCCTATCAGATATTAGCTCAGGACCAGTAGTTTCAGACAGCAGGCTGGCGGCAGGGGGCCTGCCAAATTGACATCCTGACAATTTGGGACCCAGCAATCGTGTGTAAACGAGCAGGCAGCTTTGCCCTGCACTGCATACAAATAAAGACGGGATTTCAACTTCCAGGAAGAGAGGATAAAATGACTACTGTCTGTTTAAGTCGGGCGTAGGCGTAGTTCCTCTCACTGGACGTTTTTGCAGCACGAATGGAAATGTGTCTGAGACGATTACATGACATTACTCAGATGTATCGTCTGCACAGGAGATTAACAATTTTAATGGGGTGACGAGTTCACTGGAGGAGAGCCCTCAGTGCAACAAGTTTTTTAGATGTTTACTGAGCCTGTACCAGGGAGTGTACAGAATCACAAATGTGTGAAAGGAGAATAAGTATTTTAACTTTGAAGCCGCTAAATTGGCCAAACACTACAAACACTACTGCTAGACCTGCGGCTAATACAATAGTTTCAGTATTGGACCAATGTATTTGCATTATTTTTCTTAGTCAGGTAATCTTAGCAGCTGGAAGCGACTTTGTGGTATTTTTATGTAAAATTAATTAAACTATTTTATCGATAATTATTATCTAAATTGTTGACCATTCATTTTCTGTTAATCAGTTAAATGTTTAATTTAATGATTTGTTTCAGCAACAACTGCTTGAGAGGTGAGTCTTACAAGGTCACACGCATGGTAGTTTCTTTCGTACAGTTCCTAGTTCTAAAGACGTGCTGTGCAACCATGTTGGAATAAAGAAGTTTTTATAATTTTTCCAAGTGGCCACACTGAAAGGCAGAATGAAAAGACAGCTGGGATAGAGATGGGGGAGTGACGATATCTTGTAAAACAGGAATTCATCACTTAGCCTAAAAAATGTAGGGATAACTCCTGTCACAAGTTCCCACAGTTGAAAATGTCTTAAAATATCTTGTTTATCCAGCTGACAGAACCCAAAGATATTCAGTTTACTATCATAGAAGACAAAGAAAACCAGACTATTTTCCCAGTTGACAGCTTGAAACTGAATTTTGACCATTTTTGCATTAAAAAATGCCTGAAAAAATGTTTCGATTATCAGAATAGTTGCTGATTATTTTTCTGCCAGTGGACTAAACATTTAATTAACGAACTATTGCAGCGTTACTATTTAATGGGATTTGTTGTAATTTTATTGCACTTCTCCCTACACGACTGAAAGATTTGTGCACTTACACAAAAGCTGTCCCCCTCTTCTCTAATCCGTGACCTTTCTTTTCAGGAGTGGTCGGGGAGAACGCTCCTGCCATCCCAGACACGAACATGGGGAACCGCATGTTGCAGAGCATGGGCTGGAGCCCAGGGATGGGCCTGGGTCCCGAGGGAAGGGGCATCACCGAGCCCATCCGGGCCACTCAGAGACCCAAGGGCACAGGTCTAGGTTTCAACTGAACAACCGGTGTCTGGAGCCTGAACATGAAGCAAACTGGGACAAGATGCTCCAAGAGCTACAAGGAGTGACAGAGACAAAAAGCTGCTCAGGGTGATGAACAATTTAGAGAAAGAAAAAAAGAAAAAAAAAAAGTCCAGAATAATCCAGGCATGTGAGTCACGCGAAGGGAAGGATTTAAGCTTATCTTAGCAACAGAGTCTGAGCTGAAAGAGAAACTTTCCCATATTGGGGAACGTGCTGGAAGCCTAGGGATATCCAGACAGACGTGAGAGTGAATGACTGCGACTGAGCTGAAGAAAAAACATCTTGCAAACATGTCCTCCAAGAAACTCCATGTTGGAGAAAATAAAAGACATCGATGCCTCGTTGTTAGTGTGTTAAGCTGGCATGCCGCCTCAGCCCTGTTACCTCAGATGCCAGCATTACAGACCTCAGACTTGAGGTATTGTTGATCATATATATCGAGAGCAGCTCTCCTAGAGTGTGCCAGTGATGACTGTGCGGTTCGCTTTCAGTCAGTGGTATTGGTTAGTGAATTGATGATAAATGGTTTTGTCCAATACTGTTCAAGCATGTTGGAAGTGAAGACTGTTTGAGTAGGCCATACCTCAAGATTTATTTTAGGTTCCTTTTATTGTAATGAGTTAGGGCACACTGTATGAATGTGTGTTGGGATATCTTGAAGTTTTTCCCATCCATTTTACTGTTCATTTAATGGAAAGGTCAAGTCATCAGAATGTTTTTATCTCCGCAAAAGCAGAAAAAGATAAAAATCAAAACCACAATTTTCCCTTCATATAGCACCACTATGTATGCATGTGCAGCCGGGGCTGCTGCAGGTATCTGCTGATGTTTAGTGAGAACACATGCGCCTGGACACGTGAGGTAAAGTCTGTACAACAACTTGCTTAACTCTCCTATTTTACCCAGATTGTTTAGGTATTTTATCCTGACAAATGTTTGTACTCCAGACTGCAGTGTTTGCCCACAGTGGCCATACATAGTATAAAACAAAACGAATATATGACTGTCAGATTAAGCATTTAAGTTTTTCCATGGGGTTTTTGCAAATTCTGCTCAAGTGCAGAAAAATAATAAGTATAGCTCCTTTCAGGACCTGCGGAAATTTGAGGGTAAAAACGAAGGACTATTGCTGTCATATTACACATCAAAAAAGGCCCTACATACCCATGGTTCACGCATGTTTTCACTGTATTTGTCTGATTAGACCTTTTCTCAGGAGAGAGTGCAAGTACAGACTGTGGCTGAAATCTGATCAGACAGAAATGAAAACAACTAACTAAATTTGAAGCGAAAGACAAAGCACTACTTTAATTATCTTTTTTTTTTTTATATTAGTTGTAGGCCCATTGCTGTTTATAGTGTTGTGAGTTTCCATTTTGACTACTGGGTAATATAGCTCGGTTAGCATAATTGCCTTCCGCCTTAGATTGTTCTGAATATAGGTCTGAAATGAATTTTAGTACAGGTGAGACACTGAGGTCCAGAAAAACATGGAAATAGGAATTGGAAAATGTGCAGGAAGTTGTACTGTAACAATATGTTTTTTCATCTAAACAGTTTGACTTCTGTTGTAACTGTGGAACAGCAAACAGACCCCCCCCCCCCAAACTAGACAATGGCCCATTCAGAGAAATGTGAGGGTAGCTGTCAGTGACAGAAAAAGTGTATTAAACTTGGAGACTGCCTAAACTATGTGGCTGTTGTGTTTATACTATATCTGGATCATGAGCGGTGGCTCATCTGATATTTTATTTGACCCAGAGTCTGACAGATGCCTCTTTTTCTTTTTTTTTTTTCCCAATGGTGTAATTTCCTCTAGGGATAGTGGGGGACATGTCCCATCACTTTTCAAAATCCTATTTTTGTCCCCCGCACATTATTGATTGAAGATGTTGATACTCTCATCTAAACTGCCTTCAGTATTACTCTGTGCTCACATCAATACGTCATCCTCATAGCAGGCATTTTGACTTGTCATAGCAGGACCAGCAGACTTAATAACAGTACGGGTGGCTCAGTTCTGTTGTGCTTTTCCTGCTATGAAATGTAAGAATGTCCACTGTAAAAAAGGTCTATACCCCAACATGCAGCAGCAAGTTATTGGGGTCGTATGCAGCCTGAGCAGCGTGGGACAATTTTTATCGGGAGTCTGTATCAAGGAAACTAACGTTCTTTTCTTCTTTTTTTAATTTTTGGACCTGGCTTTATTATGCCCCCCTCAGAATTTGAGAATTATATCTGTAATGTAACCATTACCATTTTTCGATACTGAATTTGTTTATTAAATATCTTTGAACAAAATATTTACAGTGCATTAAATTTCACAGCCCAAAAATAAACCGGACAGTTCTCTGTGTTGGAGAAAACAACCAATGACATCATCCCTAAATTACCATAAACAGATCTTTCTGTACTGCAATATCTTGTTTGTCACTGGCCAATATTTACACCAATACTTAATAACAGTATATCTATAATATGCTCAAATCAGCCAGTTATATTGGCCATGCCAGCGTGTTGATCAGGCTCTAACATTTGCCCAGGTCTGGTTACTACCAGTTAAATGAAAGCAGCTCACTGGGTGGTACAGCTGCTAACAAAAAGACTGTGTTTGTTATTGACTGAAATTACTTTCCTGCCAGATTCTTATTTTTCACAGTCTGTTGTTGCTTCTACTGGAACAGTGGACTGTAAATTGAACTTGTTTAAGTACATTTTTACTGCCAGCGTGAATGAAGCCGGTTTCAGTTTCAGCCTCTACTCATGACGACCAATGATTAAATAACCAACCAGGAGAACTTTCTAGTCTTGGTGCTTCAGAGACAAACACACACACACACGCACACACACTTGCAGCGGGTTTAGAGAAGCTTTCAGCCACAACTGCTCATTGGAAGATGCCCTCTAAACATTTCCAACTCTGTCAACACATGCATCACATTCACATGCTGACTCAACATTGCTGAAATATGATTCTCTCTCTCTCTCTCTCTCTCTTTTCCTCCAGCTTTCTTTTCTCTCTCTCTCTCTCTCTCTCTCTCCCCCATCTTTGTGAGGCTGCAATAGAAAACCCTGCTCTGTGTCTGTAGGAATACAGGAGTGCTGTATGTCCTCTACCCTCCCTTCTACTCACCATCTCCCTCTGCATATAAGGGAATGCTGGCTGTGTCCTCCACCCCCCCCCCCCCCAACCCACCCACCCACCCCCTCCCTCCCCCACCGCCCCTTCTCTTAGACACACTTTCTGTCTGACACACTCTCTCAGGAGTCTCCTGCGAGCACACTAGGCAGGTAGGTAGGTAAACTCAGCACTGGATCAGAGTGAGACGCTGAGAGGAGAGAAAGAGGGAGAGGGGAATGCGTGTGTTTATGTATTTGTGTGTGTTGGGAGTGTGTGTGTGTGTGTGTGTGTGCGCGCTGCTGCTGCTGCTGCTGCTGCTGCATCGCTGAGCTACAGAGACTGGAGGCAAGGAGAGCTGGAGCGTTTGTCCTTGAGACTGACTGACTGACTGCAGCTGTAGAGCGGAGGACCAGCCAGCCAGTGGATGAAACTGACAGTGAGTATTTAGCAAAAGCAAATAAGATGAACAAATGGGGAGAAAAAAGTAGATGCAGGGTTTCTTTTAATTGCAGCAAATGGACCGATGTGTTTTTGTTCCTGTCTGCTTAGAAACAGTGTTTTTGAATTGAAACAGAGGTGTGTACACAATATATGTATGTGTGTGTGTGTGTGTGTGTGTGTGTGTGTGTGTGTGTGTGTGTGTGTGTGTTTGCCTGACCAGGTGAAGGTTTACTCTGCTCCCAGGTGAACTCATCTCTCAGGCTTATTATTGGCTCCCATCAATACTTGATTCCAAGCCTATATGTAGGACTTTAGTAGCAGTTCAGCGATTGTTCAGCTGTTCAGTTTGTCTGCAGCAGCGTCCACTGTTTCTGTGTGTGTGTGTGTGTGTGTGTGTGTGTGTGTGTGTGTGGTATAAAGAAAAATGTCAGTAAACACAACATTGCTGTACATCTCCAAAGCTCTTTCCCTGCTCTCCTCACTCGTGTCTCTTCTTTATCAAAGCTCCTGTTGACAGATCGATAGTTTTGCATCTGTAATTGGAAGTCATCATTTATGGCGACCCTCCAAAGAGAGTCATTATCATGTGTAATCTTGCAGAAAATTACATTTTGACTGGTGTACCCCGGCGTGGCCAGGAATTATTAGACTGGGCTTAGGGGGGCTAACTGGCTGAGAGGTTGGGTTACTGTGAGAGGACCCCCAAAGCCTGAAAAGGGGTGGGGTTGAGGGAAGCCGTGAGGCATTTTGTGAAAAGGGGTGGGGTGGGGGGGCGGGCTTTTTTTGTCAAATCTTGCCTGAAAACCTGGAAATCCTAGCAGCGCCCCTGGGTGCCTCCGTATGATCAGATGAGGTGGGACAGGAGGGAGTCACAGCACAGATTTCCCATTAAAGACAACAAGAAACAAAGAGAGAAAAGATGGCGACACAGTGTGAGAGATGAGAAAGAGGAAGGGAAGGAGGTGATGGAATCAGAGAGAGGGAAACGAGTATTGGCGTTAGCTCTCCATGGTGTGAGACGGTGTCATGAGATGAGACTGACTCACCTGTGGAGCTGCTGACAGAATGTGTTAGGCCACGTTAGAGGGGTGCCTGGATGGATGGGTGTATAGGAGGAAAGCCAGAAGGTGAAAACACAAAGATGTTGCAGACTTTTATTTTTTTGAACCAACGTGACAGGATAACTCTTTGGGTTTACGTGTGAGTGTGCCTGTGTTGATTTGTTTATTGTAGACATGCTGACAGTGAGCTAGAGGGCTAAACTTACCACCTGTGGAGATAAAAGTGATATGATGAGATGGACCGTGCGTGTGTGTGTGTGTGTGTGTGTGTGTTTGTTTGTGTTTGTGTGGCGTTATGTGAAAGTGTGTATAATAGTTCCTGACATCAGCAGTAGGCGTGTGGTGCTGACTCCCAGGATTCAGTGTGTGTTGGGCCCACACTGGCAGCTCCTCACCTGA
>CM029133.1:10004917-10014917 GCA_016859345.1 Istiophorus platypterus | reverse complement strand
TATGTGAAAAACACCTCAGCTTTGTTTGAGTAAATAATGAATCCATTGATGGCAGGGGCCAAACTAAAAGCCTCTGACAGATAAGAGCCACTTCGCTTTAACGTCAACATTCAGTTTCCTAAATGGTTTATAGAAGATAATTTCTCTGTGAAGATAATTTTTTATGTCATACATTAACTTTAGGAGATTTGATACGATAGTGGCACTCTGTCTGGCTTTTTGTATTTTATGGTTGAGATAAAATTATCTGCCGTTAGAAATCACACTTCTTATCTATGGGTTTTTTTGTATGCACTCTCTCCTTTCTGTTTGCACATGCTTGCGTTCATATTTGTTTGCACATGCAGCATGCCTGTGTATACGGCCGCTTTAATGCGTTGTGTGTGTCTGTTGGCCAGGTGTTTCATGTGGAGCATAATGAGATAAGGCCCACTCCACGCAGTCTGCTGTCTGGCCTTTATCTGAGCAGCAGATTAGCGCAGGTGATTTCATTCCTGTGGAGACTGGTGCGGCGGGGGTCAGCTCAGAGCACGATGTCGTGTCGATGAGGGGAGGAAAGCACAGACCGAGACTGACAGGAAGACGAGCAGAAATTCTGAAACTCAAGAGTACCAGACTCCCTTTGCACATCTGCACATTTTTGAACTAAAATATGATTCATTTTATGATCATTTGGGGATTTTTGGACTCCATACGTAGAAAAACACAGGGTGTGTTTTCAACAACTTTTTTCTCTGCTCGGTGAAGAATTTATTTGACAAATCTGGAGAGAAAAAGATTTTTTTAAATCATACAATATGCTCACAGTGTTATGTGGGATTTGCTGGTCTTGAATAGAGAACTGCAAATCTACTACACACATGAAAAAATCTCCATTCAGATGCCCAATGACCCTGATATTGTATCATACATGTATCGCATATTAATTCAGAAAGAACCATTATACTCCTTCTACAATACTGCCACATAGCCATGTTTATTCAATGCTCCATCACATAAATTCATACTGAGGCTTGGTTAAGAATGATATTGCCGGGACCTTAGAATCCCTCTCAACAAGGCTAAAGAATGAATCTTGATTAAATACAACCAAACACACTGTAAGGGTATTTCCTGTGTGTACAAATGTGTGTTTGTGTGTCTGAATAAAGAGGGATTTCTGATGGCCTGGATGGATCACGTGCGTATCTGTCGTTTAAGTGGATTAGGGCATAGTGACCACAGGTTGCATAAATCTAAATAGGCTGTTTACTGTAACTTCACTCTAACAGGAGAAATGACACAATTCATCAGTGGACTGATTAACTGAAATATTGTTTCATGATTGTTATTAATCATGCTACAATATTCATTTTATCTATACGGAACCCCATTTAAGTCATACTGAAATAAAGACTATTTTAACCAACAGAATTTCATTAATTCGTGTGATAAATAACAACCTTATTTTACTTCTTTTGCAGCACTAATATACAAATGCTACAGGCTCCAACAACTTGCAAGAAATACGTTGATATGAACACTGAACTTTAAGGTTAAATTACATTTTCAAATGATGCTCTGGTTTCCTGTGCAGTGCTTTTTTCTTTCGGCCATGTCCTGTTACACCCATTAACCTTTTTGCGTGTTTTGCATGCCAGGCACTTGTAACGGTGCTTCTCACTTTGTCTGCACGTGTGTGTTGTCAGTGAAAGGCGAAAAGCATCACATTAGGCACATCGCCATAGCAGATTAGATCAGATTAAAGTACAAGGTGGAAGTCGGCTAAGACAAACGGCGCATATGTGTTTTTATGTACAGATGTCCGTATGTTTCTTCATATGTCTGTGGGAAGGGTGTTGTTTTTATTTTAGAAATGGCACCAGCAATTCTTTGTTATCTTCTCCAGCATTTAGGCTTTGCTTGGTTGGTCTAGTGTTGCCTCTTTTGTCATAGAACTTTATTTTAAGAGTTTTGTCTATATAATGTCAGAAAAGACAATAAAATTTAGGTCACAGCTGCACAAGGTGATGCCTTGCAGCTGTGACGCTGTGTCACTTGTTATATCCAACCAATATCCAAAAAATCCCAAGATATTAAATTTCTGATAATAAAAAAAAGGAATTTGGCAGGCTTTTCTTGATAAATGACTTTAATCTATTATTGAAATAGTTTCTGATTAACTTTCTGTGGATTGGCTAATATATTACTCCACTAACTGCCGGATCTGAGGGTTGACAAATGTATACCATGATTGTTTTGGGGCAATAGATCAAGAGATACTTCTAACAATGTTCCTCATTATATGTGTACATTTAGAGACGGGTACTGTATTATTTGTCCTCTTATATCAAGTGGTATGACAACAGCAAATCATGCTGCTAATAAGGGATAATGCACCTCGTACTTCCCCACTCTAAGAACTAAAACCTGTTAAATACCCACATCCTCTCTTGTCATATCCACCTGCCCCTGCGAAAAAGGCCGGCTCTCATTGGGTCAGACGACAGCCAATCAGCCGCCAGCTCAGCCCTTCTGGGAGGAAGGCCATTCAAATGGTGTGGCTGGGTATTCATGAGGGCCGGCTTTGCTTGGAGACCCTTGTCACACACAGCTAGTCACAACAGTCCGGACTTCAAAGGGCAGCCAGCCGGCCCGAGGGCTGTCGGTGAGAAGTGTGAGTGACACGAAGACAGACGGAGGGACAATGAGAGGAGCTGAGAGTGTGATACAACAGAGGAGAGGGCAGTAGATGGAGGCAAAGAGAAATTGAGCAAACAGTGCAGTGAAAGACAAAGTTTAGAGAAGCTTTAGAGGAGAAGAAGAAGAAAATTAAGAGAGAGAGAGAGAGAGAGAGAGAGAAAAGGCAGGCAGAAGCAGACGTCCCCCGGCAACCTTTTTCTCCTCTTCGGAGTATGGTGGCAGAGTGCACATGGATTTAGTCGACCTCTACCTCCCAGAGTGTTTCACCTACCACTCTGACACAGAGTAAGTAATTTCTCATACCAAAATGACTCCACAGAGCATGACGTGTGCACTCTCAAAATGAACAAGTGTCCCACAGATGTAAACTGAGCAGATACTGTACGTGAAAGATTTGGTTTTATGACTGACATCTCCTCAGTGATGTTTGATTCGCGGAACATTGTCTTGTTGTGTGTATTTAAGTCAAAAATGTGTCTGCATCTCTGTCAACACGCTTGTCAGATATAATGTATTTGCGCCGTATAGGTATTATGCGTCACATTACAGCGCACTGCTTATGATTTTCGACTTGATCTTAATACTTCAGAGGACTTTGAACATTCCTTCTGACAGACTATAATCACGCCTGTGTAAACGTCTCTAAGCATTTATCACAAAAGAAAGTTGGAGGTTGAGAATCAGATTCTTCTGGAGGAGAATTGAATGCAATAGATAACAGAAATCAGGAAAGGAAATTTACTTCTACTTTGATAATATTTGCTCATTCAGTCATTACAGTTCACAGGTCTCCGTTTAGAGGAATGCACACATGCCACATAAACACTTAAGACTATCTTTATCTTTGGAATGTGTCCTTCTTTGAATTAATCTGGAAAAATATTTGCCATTAATTACCAGGTTTAGTTCAGTTTATATTAAATTAATTGTAATTACATTTCAATTAAGCTCAAGATGACGTCCAAAAATTGTATTTTTTGTCTGACAATCAGGCCAGAACCCAAAGATATTTAGTTTGAAATGATATTAAACAGGGAGAAAAGCAGCAAATTCTCACACTTTAGCATCTGATACTACAGCGTGTGGCATTTTTGCCTAAAAAATATTTCAAATTATTGATCAGTTATTAAAATAGGTGCTGAGTAATTTTCTGTTGATTCACTGATCAGTGAATCCACTAAGTGTTTCAGCTCTACTGAGGTGTAATTAAAAAAAAAGGAATTCATGTAAATAACTGTGTTAAGTACTTTTTCTCGATGCTTTGGGGAAATACGGAACCAAATTTCCCCCGTGTGGGGTGATCTGTATGCGTTGCTCACAGTTGTCATTGTTCATCCTGTTTGTTTGTTGATAGTGATGGTAAGTGGGTAAGACCAGTTTGGAGGAAACTAGTCTGGATGCGGGAGCACAGCCTGGGTCATGCAAGTGCTGGTGAATACCTTCCCCCGGCAGTTACGTGAACATGTGCAAAGCAAATGAAAGCCAGTGAAGTTATTATTATTTTTTTACTGTAATCATAAAAAAAAAAAATCCCATTCGTTATCATCACTATTATGCCTTTATCTGCTGTGGCATAATCCCTCCGCTCTGAGAATGCATCTCATCGAGCACTTTAGGATGGAACTGCCCCTTGTGGGCAAAAGATAAAGTGAATTGGAGACAAACAGACAAGGACCAAACCAAGGCGAAGGAAGAGCAGATGTGGATGTACAGGTCGGCTGATTGCCGATGACAGACGCAGCCGGATAAAGAATGGGAGAGAAGGCTGTGGCGGCCGGAGATGATCCCCCCTGTATGGCACGCTATGCGCCTTCCCACGGCCTGTGCGTCCAAGCTCCAGCCACGAGCACTTCATCTCCCGGCTAACAGATTCCTCCAAAGCCCGACTAAGGCTCTTACAGCTGGCCGCGGGTGCCACTGATCCCTGCTCATCTCCTGCTGGCTCATTAGTTAAAAAAGCTAGCAAACAAACAAACAAACAAACAAAAAAAAAAAACCCTACTGAGACCCCACTGACCTTAATAACTGCTCCTCTGGGTCGGGAGTCAGAGCCAAAAGGTTGGTCAACATGACCTCAGATGTATTTATGTGTGCCTGTGATATTGCAGGGACAATCTCTGTAGCCTCGTGTTGCATTTTCACTCCCCCAAGGTCTTTAGTTATGCCTCTTCTCCGTGTTTCTTTAATCTCTTGGTCAGTTCCTTCCTATTGACTGTATTTCCTTCCCTGTTTTCTTCCCGCTCACTCTCCCTCCCTCCCTCCCGATGGGCCATTGTCTGCTCCGCTCGTTTGAAAGTGAGTGTTGCCTTCCCTCTTTCTTTCAACACCCCCAGGTTAATGAGCCGCAGGACTGCCCCTTTCTTTCTCTCCCTTCCCGACTTCTTCACACTCCTTCTATCTGTCTGCCTCCGCTGTCATTTCCTCCCGCCTCTCTTCTCCCTCTTCCTCCTCGTCTCTCTTTCTCCTTCCTTGTCGTTTCACGCTGCATTTTGGCCTTTGTTGCCAGGGTGCAATTAGAGTTGTTTTGGATACTGGGACACAAAGGGAGTAAGTTATGATAACTTTGTACATATCCACTGACACAGACACTCCCACACACTCTGATTTATCTCTGCTGTATGAGGCTGTAGAAGCTGCACCGACCGTCTTTTGATGGGCTTTTATATGGAGTTGTAGATTAGTAATCTGTCAGAGTGAATATCACATCACATCTGATCACCCCACTCTAAAGCCATTTCATTAGGAAAGCAAAATGCCAGCACCCCCCCCCCTTCCTCCTCCTCCTCCTCCTCCTCTTCCTCCTCCCCATGATGCATTATAATGGGAGAGCACCAAGTATATCTCACTCTGTACCTGTCAGAGTCTTGACACGGCAATATGGACAACTGTGATGGATAGCCAATAAGGGTACCAGTGAGTCATTTTAAAAGGAAACTGAAATCTCTTCACTGTAATGTTTTTATAGTCTTCAAAGTGGATTGGAGAGATCAAAGATGGAGGGGGAGTGGTGGAACAAAATGGCATCAGAGTCGTGTAGTTGAGGCTGGTCCATTGGTTCATGAGGGACAATTCGGGGGCTTAAGCCTAAGACTGGGCGGCACTTAAATTGTTTGATACCATACCAAATTGTGCTTTTTTAATGAAACGAAAACACCTTAAATGTTTGAAGCATCTATAGTCAATAATTTTATATAAACAGTGGATCTTAATGACTGTTTAATGTGAAAAATGTAGTTTTTAGTGAGCTGCGGGTTCCCCACAGCTCTACAGAGCATTGTACTTTCTTTGAGCTAACTGTTTTGGTTTCTTAGTACACAACCCCATTATTCAGTTCACTCTCACCACTCTCATGAGCATCATTTCCAATTGCAGCAGCTGTTTCAATGAAAACAATCTAAAAACCCGACTGTAGGTCACTTGCCCAGCGACTAACAGCCGACAAAAAAAGCAAGCAACTAGCTAGCTGACATAAAATGAGTCGTCTAGGTGGAGACCATAGCAGAGCTAAAATAAGTCTGAATATTGGACTTTAATGCAGCAGGTGACGAGAAACATGACTCCAAATGAATGCTAATGCTACTCTGTCTGCCAGATGTGTATATAGGCAAATGTTTGCTAGCATGTTAAACATAACACCTTAAGGTGAAAATATGTCAGTGTTATGTTTACAGCTTATTGCACTGCCCATACTGTAAGTTACCATTAACATAAATTAATACAGGTTTAATATTGTCTTAAAACAGGCAGTTATAAAAGCTTGAGCTACGCTACAGCCCAGGAAAGTTCTAGTTTTGATCAAAAATTGTCCCATGGAAAAAAGTCAACTCTGTACCAAGTTCAATAGCAAAGTTGGTTCTTGACAGTTTTTTGATATTTGGAGCTATGAACGTAATTCACATTGTACCATATATATACTGATGTTCGACACCCAGCCCTACAAGCCTCCTGATAATTGGATTTTGTTGCTACAGTTACTCGTTGGCTCCCCTGGTGTCTTTTTTGGTGTCAGTCTGTCTCTTACTGTGTCTGTGTGTCTGTCTTTGTGGGATTGTAGAGGGGTCAATAGGGCGTGACCATGGTTTACCCTGGGGGTGGTTACAAGCAGCCAGTTTCTTTGCCTACCAAATGACTTGTGGCCGAGAGAAGACTGATTTGCATGGCAGGAAACAGACTGACTAGGACATCCACCTCGGCAGACCGAGATTAGATTGGGAGAGACATACTGATGTGGGGATACTCTACTGTGTGTGTTTGTGTGTGTGTGTGTGTGTGTGTGTGTGTGTGTGTGTCAGCATGAGGGAATGTGCAACAGAGAGAGAGACAGCAGAGGGTTTTTTTTAAAGTTGGCCTGGCGACAAACAGTTGCATGCAAGTATGTGCTGGGGTGTTTATGAAGACACATGCTTTAAAATGTGTCTGTAAGTGTGTGTGTGTGTGTGTGTGTGTGTGTTTAAGAAGCTTTAGCATTTTCCTGATCATGTGAATCTGAAGTGTATGTAGAGAAGTGGGAGGCTGTCTAGGATTTTTATTTTTACATCCACACATGGACATCTGACGCTACTGTGTGCGTGTGTGTGTGTGTGTGTGCGTGCGCATGCGTGTGTGTTTGTGTGTGTGTGTGCGTGTACGTGTACGTGTACACGTACGTACGTGTACACAGATCACATGCCTTCAAGCCTTCCATAACCCTCAGCTGGTCTCAGATGTTTTTTCTCTTTGTTGTGGTGTCAAAACTTAATCCAATAATAGAGTAATGATACACACTCTATTTCAAACATTGACTATAGAGGTATTCATAAAAAGTATCCTTCTAAAATATGCCAATAATGCAAAAAAAAAAAAAATAAGGAAGGAAAATATTTAGATATTTATTTTAAAAAAGAGGAAAGTATGTATGTTCAAGCATTTCTTCTCATCTGAATGTATGTGTATGTGTAACCTGTTAACACTTGACTGATCCAGTGAGATGAATAACTGCGGGACACAGGGACAATAGAGAGGGGAAAAGAGGCAGGAAAAAAAACAAGAGAGGGGAAGACGAATGTGGTTGGATTGAACATAATGATGAAGATGATGCAGATGACTTCTGGTTTAGCTATTTCCCTAGGTTTGCTTAAGCAATCATCTTCTTTGAAAACAAAGCAGTGTAATCAACAGCAGCTTTGCATATGTGGGAGATCACAAACGGCTGGTTTAGAAAAGGCAGTGATGGATGGATGCATGAATGAGGGGATGTAGAGGTGGAGAGGTGGGATTAGATCAGAAAAGGTGAATTGTTGGCCCTAATGCATGAGCTTTCTGAGCCTTTGTACTTGTGAGTAGTTTGAAATACATATATAAACCTATAAATTATTTATAATGATTTCTCCAAGCTGCTTATTATTGGAAAAGATAACTATCTGTGTAAATGATGCCTGACTTAATAAAAAGAATCATAGCCCACGGATTTGAAGGTCAACTACCCCTCATTAATAATAACGACAATACCAAGGTGACTCATTATATACGCTGACCTGAGAGTTAAATCTCATCATCATGAATATGCATTACAATAAAATGCACACACAATCATGTACATTATACCTATCCTATATCTTGAATCTTCAATTTCTCCTCCAGACATCTCGGCAGGATGTCAGTGAGGGGCTTGGACCCCACCTGTCCCTCCTCTATAAAGCGTGAGCCCTCCAGCCCCAGCCCCAGCTCCCAGGGAGACATCAGCCCGGCCCAGCCCAGCCCGGGAAGCTCTTCCTCGGACACAAACTCCAGCTACGGGCCGCTGTCAAAGGGCCACAGTCACAGCAATGGACTGGACTCACCAGGCCTCTATGCTCATACAGCGGGGTTGGCCACCAACGGAGGAACAAACAGGTCGGTATTTACAGCATGTTGTATCTTATTTTGCATGTTTATGAAAATACTACCACTATCTGAGCAAAGTTCTCCTAAATTGCCCCCTTCCCTCCCTGCTTTTCTTCCTGTCTTTGTCCAGGAGGTTTGTTGAGGAAGAAGGTCAGGTGAAGTGTGAGTTCATGCTGGGCTCGGTGGCCAAGCGGCTGTGCCTGGTGTGCGGGGACGTGGCCTCAGGTTATCACTATGGCGTGGCCTCCTGCGAGGCCTGCAAGGCCTTCTTTAAGAGGACCATCCAGGGTACGAGTGAGACGCACATACACTCACAACACACACAATTTCTGCACATGAACATGCTCCGTTTTAAACTTAGTAACAGAATTTATTGTGCATGGCCGATAATGCCTTCCTGCATCATATAAACCTGGTTTACAAGCAACATGGTGCAGATGCAGTCGGACCATGAGCGTTTGTTTTGGTATAAACAAACCCCGATCAGTTAACTCCCAGCTTCCACCTCTCAAACTGCGGAAAAGGCTTTAAAATAAAGACCTGTTTGCAAACAGCTGATATGCAGTTAAACTTACAGCACATTGTGTATATAGTCAACATGTTTGAGTTTAGGTTTTAAAGCTTCAGATAACATATGGTGCTCTAGCCCTGAAAGCCGTTAGCCAGCAAGAGCCAGCGGCATGCAGTGTGAGTGTTGTGAAGGGAAATGTGTCGGCTGGCAGCCCAGGTCGAGGACCTGGCAGGCTACGTCGCATTAAGGCCTCTAGAATTTGGCCACGGTAGATGGGTTCAGAGGGCAAAGAGGATGAGCGGCTGTCAGATCAAATGGGGAGATCTTATGTCTAGCTCATCAGATATTTCCTGTTTCTGATGGAGGGTGGCAGCTGAGAGCGCCTGCATCTGGCTGAACGCCATCAGGCTTAACATGTACATTTGGCTGCCATGGCCATTACTCCTAATTACGTGTTGGGGCCATGTTTTTGTTTTGTTTTTTTGTTTTGTTTTTTTGTATCTCATTGCACAGATTGAGCAATATATTATATATAATATGTGTTTTCAAAATGAAAATTTTGAGAATAACACGATATATATCTATGTTGATACATCAAAATGAAAATTAAAACAAAAATAACTCTGCCTTTTTTAAAATTCAATGATATTTGAAAAACAAAGTATAATTAGATTTATTTACAATGACATAAACATAAATATAGATATAATGAGAAGTAATATGAAATATAACGTTTGTTCTGAAAAATATAAAAGTGCACTGCATTAATTAACACATGAAGTTCAATAAGTTCAATAATTATCATGAGGAGTAGTTTACAGCTTGTGAACACTGTTGTGTAATTTCGTCTCTGGCTCTTTCCAAAGTTTGGAAAACGATTAACCCTGATGACTTCACAGTGATGGCATGGGGGTTATCCATATCTCGTCCTGGCACTAGAAATTT
>CM029133.1:9929917-9999917 GCA_016859345.1 Istiophorus platypterus | reverse complement strand
AGTGTGCTATCATACAACATCTGGGCATGACACTTCTCAATAGTCTTATAGAAGAGGGTACCAGTTCACAGCAAAGGTCACAGGCCTCCGTCTCACAACACTGCACTGTTATTAGCAGGCCGGGTGTCCTCCTATCCATGTTTACCATCCATTATTAATAACGCTAAAATTATAAAATTTAGAATTGATTATTATAAAGAATGTTATTTTATAAAACTCTTGTTATTCTAAGAGCTCAACTAAAACATGACCAAAAAAGCTTGACAAACCAACGATGCCAACAAATCGAATCCAACAAAGCGATGTAGTACGACCCTACAACGCATTTTACATGTCTGATTAAGAGGACGTTACGTTATTTAATGCTGTGGAAATTGATGCATGCGTTCCATAAATATCTGCGTAAGTAAGAATAAGCGCAGGAGGCTTGAGCCTCAAAGGGACGGAGCATCGCCGTGAGGTGTCAAGTGGTCAAATAATACCCTCCGAGTGCCTCTTAGAGACGCGAGTGCCATTATAGATCTATTCGGGGCCACTCCGGCCATTTACACTGTGTAGCCCAGGTAACCAGACACCACTACTAAAGGCTTCCTGAGTCACGTTCACACTCGCCAGGCACATGCCTTTTCTTCAGACACACACTCGGTGACTGTGGCTCTCGGCTTCTCCTCATCCAACTGGCCGTTTGTTCACGCGCGCACACACATACACACTCTTAAATCCCCATCACCCTGGTGATGAGGTTGCCACAATGCCTGTTAAGATGAGCAGTTGTCATCAGCTGGGTGTCACATTACAGGCAGGCACGCTGCGGCTGAGCCAACATTAGACTTGTCCTGTTCTGTCTTGTCTGCCTCTTTCTGACATCTGATTACCTGTTTGAAACTTTTGTCTCTGCGGATTAAAAGAAAACCCAACGCGCGCCCACTGAGTCCAAACCACTCCACCTATCCGATGAAGATCTCAGGGGAATCAGGATGTTCCCTTTAAAGAAATTTCTCCTTTGGAGTAACTGTGCAGAAGCCGCTATTCGATGCCGATGGAATAAAATGAATTTTGTTTCTTCTGGGTCACTTTGTTTCCAAAATCATTAGACCTTCAAACAAATAAAGAATTTATCAGAATCTCCAAAATGGAAATTATTTGAATTTAATTTCAAAAAGTTTGACTCTCTGTAATCCCACAGTCTGTATATTTTTGGGTTTTTTTTTTAATCAAAATATCAAACCAAAAATACTTGAACACCACCTGCTGTCAGTAAAAATGAAATCACAAAACTTTTATTGTGCATTTTATTCATATGTATCGAGTAAATTTAAGTGACCGTTCCTCTCTGCGCGTTTAGCCCTTTAAACCGTGATACATAACAACACTCAGGTGCGTATCGGTTGTGCACCATTAACCTCCTGTGTTTGTGTCCCTGCAGGTGTGCGTCTGGACCGGGTCCGAGGCGGCAGACAGAAGTACAAGAGGAGAATAGACGCTGAGAACAGCCCCTATCTGCACCCACAGAATGCCTTGCCCCAGAAAAAAACATGTAGGTGTACAAACAAAACTTTACATTAACTCTGGTGCATTTGAACATGACTGTAATACATAACTGTTAAGCAGTCGGTCCAGGTTAATGGATTACTTAATTGTAGACATGACAGGCTCTTATTTTATCTGCGTTGTGGTCTGTGAGTTTGAAACAGTTCAATCATGTTTTCTGTGATGTTGTCTATCAGAACACTCAATCTTATTTATAGCTGGTATTTGCTAATGAGTTGGCATTAATCACAGCCAACTGTAATATTTGAAGTGAGAAGTAGGGAGCTTTGAATGGCTGTGATGACGTCAACTTTTTCGTGTGCTAAGAAAGACGGCCCCGTTTTCAGCTTTGTTGGATGATGCAATGCATTTTTCAGATAATCCTGTGGGGTTTCGAATGGTTTATTTAGCCTTAGAGGTAGGGCGATTTGCTCAACTCACAAAGGAACGCTTAAAATTCGAAATCCCCAAATTTGGAGTTACACCGTTTTCACCAGCTAACGACAAAAAACATTCTCCAATTCTCACAAAGAATATTAAAAACTTTCCTCTGGATTTTTAAAGTGACTTTAAACTTTTAATTTTGGAACCTTTAGACATGTATGCGTTTTTTTCTTGTGCTGATTGTATGTACAGTATATGCTCCCGGATGAATGCCTAGAATTGTTATTTGACCTTGCCTGTCCTGTACTACAATGAGATTACCTGCTTAAATAAAGGTGGTTATAATAATCAAAATCTTCCTTTCTTACTCTCTCAGTCTCTGTTGGCAGCGTGGTGGAGAACAAAGTAGTGTCTCTGCTGCTGGTGGCCGAGCCCGAGGGCATCTTCGCCATGCCGGACCCCACCGTACCCGAGAGCGACATCAAGGCCCTGACCACGCTGTGCGACCTGGCCGACAGAGAGCTGGTGGTCAACATCGGCTGGGCCAAACACATCCCAGGTACGAAATCAGGCTGTAGCCAGTCAGTCAGGCAGGCAGGTAGTCAGTCAGTCAATCAATCAGTCCGTCAGCCAGTTGTTTGCTCACACACTCCACCATACACATTAGCTCACATAATCAGATCAGAGGAGGAGACTGTTGTGACTTGTGGTTGCCAAGACACTGACTGGAGGCCCAGAAGAGAGGAGGGCATGTTGGCACAGCTGTGTGTTATCTGTCAGTCATCCTGTGTGTGTGTGTGTGTGTGTGTGTGTGTGTGTGTGTGTGTGTGTGTGTGTGTGTGTGTGTGTGTGTGTGTGGGTGTGGGTGTGTGTGTGCGTGGGTGTGTGTGTGCGTGCGTGCGTGTGCGTGCTTCTGAGCGTGTGTGTTCTATGCCCTTGCCGACCAATGTGTGTTCCTAATATATCAAGCAGATGACCAGTGGCCACCTGGACGTTTTAATTCATTTCCTGGACCGCAGCCGTCTCCCTGTGCTGTCTTAATTACGGAAATCCTCCTGACACTTGGAACACAGTTAGCTTTGCCTCTGACACAGCAACAGCAGAAGGGATGTCCAGAAGGTTGTTTTAGTTTTTCTTTGGTCAAGAGGGGGGACAGGAGTGGGGGAGCGGATTCTGACATCTTAGTGGGATTGAAATGCCGCTACAAAGCGATGGTTGTAATTGGATGCAGTCGCGACTGAGTTTTTCATACTTTTCACATTTTAGGATGTGTGTTTTTTGGGCCACCTTCTGGTTTTGGCTGCCATGAATCTAGGATGAATTCCTCTTAAAACGGCAGTTTGATTGAGTGTGGAAAAAGTGAAATATATGGGACCTGACAGAATTAATGAACAAAACAAATAATTAACACCAGTGCTGTCTCTATATTTGTTGTTTTTAGTGCTGAGAGGATTAGTCCTTTAATCAATTATTAGTGAGAAAAAACTGCTTGACAGCAAGTTAGGGCTGCGACTATGAACGGCGCCATGGTGGATTAATCTCCCAATTTTTTTCTGGGTTGCTCAACTCTTATCAGTCCTTAAAATGTCAGAAAATAGTCATAATACTGATTACAGTGGATATCTTGTTTTTATACCAACAACAGTCAAAAAAAACAAAGACTTTCAGTTTGAAATGATGTAAAACTGGGAAAACCAGCAAATTCTCACATTCTAAAAGGTTCATACTGGCCATTCATCAGTAGAAATGCCTACTAATCTCTTTTTCCAGGCTCTGCAGTGTGTAGATATTTATCTTTTCTCTAAGTTATAAGATTATAAATTGCGCATATTTGAGTTGTGAACTATTGGTTGGACAAAATAGGCAATTTGCACATGTCACCCTGGCATTTGGCATTTGATGGGCATTTTTCATTATCTTTTGACATTCTGTAAATTAAAGCGCAGCTGCCTCTTTCTGAGTTATCACAAAGTCATGCTGTGCGCACAAACTTCACTCAGATCCACGGAAACTTTGTTTAAAGTCAGTTTGGATCTGAAAGATTCCAACAGCAAATATTTCAAGCTGAATTTAGGAGAAATAAATTATTCAATGAAAAAATGCACAAGAGCTTAACCAATAAGGAGATCGTCATTTTTTACCGAGTATAGATACAGGCTCTAGCAGTGACCGGTGACTAGATGCATTATCGTTCGTCTCGATTTCTCTTCTTCTTGATTATCTCTGCCTGAAGCCCTGACTGCTTTATCAGCCCCGGTGATCCACACCCAAAACATCACCAGGGAAACACCTGGGTTTTTTTGTTGATGTCTTGTCTCTGAAATGCTTACAAAACAAACAAAGCAGGTGTATGTGTTTGTGTTTGTGTGTGTTTGTGTGTGTGTGTGTGTGTGTGTGTGTGTGTGTGTGTGTGTGTGTGTGTGTGTGTGTGTGTGTGTGTGTGCGTGCGTGTGTTCATTCGTGCTTGTGTGTGTGTTTGTGCATGTGTGTGTGTGTGTGTGTGTGTGTGTGTGTGTGCATGTGTGTGTGTGCGTGTGTGTGTGCGTGTGTGTGTGCATGTGTGTGTGCATGTGTGTGTGCCTGTATCACCCCTTATTATATTTGTCCCCATGTTTCTTCCTTCAAAGTTGACACGAAGCAAACATTTGTGTGTGTGTTGGTGTTCGGTGTCCCTCATCAGCATTTCTATTGTTCTTTTAAGATAATAGAATAAGGGAGCGGACCCCCTACCACCCCAGCCCCCCATCTTCCTCCTCCTCCTCCTCCTCCTCCTCCTCCTTCTTCTCACCCCCCAGGCCGTTGCTGTCTGTCTCTTTTCCCTCGTTGCTGGCTCCTTACTGTCAGCGCACGAGACAGACTGAGTCCGACTGATGGGTGTATTTGTAGCCCTTTGCCAGTGGAGGGTTTGCTTGGTAAAGTGGAGCAGCGGTGAGAGGCAGATACCCACCTGAGGGGGGAGAGAGAGGGGGAGAGAAGGATAGGAAGCCATATTTTCATCCCGCTGTCAAGCACATCTTACTCAAACTTTTGAAATGTCACAAAAATAAAACGAATGCAAAAAAAAAAAAAAGGTGGACTTCTATCAGGCGAACTGAGGCAAATAGATGCAACTTGTACATTCATAAAGAGAGAAAGAATGTTTTGCAGATCTGATCGGCAGTTAGTGTCAGTTAATATTTCATGCTTTCATTTAAAGCTAAAAGCAGGTAATTGGTCAAATACCACAGCAAATTTTCATTTAGGGCCACGATACACTCCTTCAAGAGGAACATGACATTTTTGAAAGGTTGTTGGTGACATTTCAGGATGACTAAACTAAATTTGATCAAATGGAATAATTCATGAGGCCAAACTTGGCAAACCTGTCATTTGCATAGGACATATTTTCACTTGTTAATCTCACAAAGAGATTAAGTGCTGGATCTGTTGGTTACTAAGAATAGGAAGCAATAGTTTAAATTTTGTGAATCATGCTTATTTGCTCTCTTGCTTGGGGTTAGATGAGAATGTTGATGCCACTATCATGTCTGTACAATAGATGTTAAGCTGAACCCAGCAGCTAGCTAAGCATAAAGACGTAAGAGAGTTTAAAGATTTGTAATTGTACAGTTTGTTATTTTTGTTTGTTTGTTTGTTTGTTTTGGGGGGGGGGGGGCTTTGGCCAGAATGGCTCTTTGCCAGGAAACCAGATTTTGAGAAATTGCTGTTTTATAGGTGTTGGATGGCAGATTTGGAGCCAGTCAAGCTCTATCCTCCTGTTTCCAGTCTCTACGCTCAGCTAACCTGCTGCTGTCTGTAGCCTTATATTTAACAGACAGATGAGAGTGTTATCAGTCTTCTCATCTAACCCTTGAAAAGAAAGTAAATGATTATCAGAAGATGAATTGAACAGATTTTTTGGGCATCTCTAATCAGCTGTTTAATAGAAAGAGACAGAGATACAAAACAGAAAGTGTCAGAGAGACAGAGAAATAAAAGGGCAGATGAAGAGAAAAGGGATGAACAAAAACCCAAATGGAAAAAAATGGGTGACCTGATAAAAAAACACACAATAGCATCACTCAAGGAACAGACGGAAGAGGTAAAGGGAACAAAGAAAGAAAGATAGATGGTAGAGACAAATAGAAAGAGAGAATGGGTATTTAAGAAGAAAAAAAAGACTGCCCCCTCCCAGCAGCGTAATGGCCATGTCACATCAGCTCTGAATGAGTGGCAGGCCACACTGCCCCCATAGCTGGGAGAACCAGGGTCCTGGGCGAAGTGGCCCGGGCCATCTGAGTTCTTTGCCCAGGGGGAGGTGAGTGTGATGGGACTACTGTCCTGGCTGCTCCCCCTCCTCCGTGTCTGCTCTTATCAGGCAGATTGACAGTGATGCAGTCTGAAGTCTGAGGGCCAGACTGGCAGATGAGCTGGCTAAAGACCAACTGCCCTCTTTGCTTTTGGCCTTTTTGAGTCTGTGCTGCGAGCTGGCTGTCGAACGCGTGTGCAGCAGCGACTGTGGTGTGTCTGGCTGTGTGTTATTGTTGATAAGATACAACTAACACTGGAAACATAATTCTCCTCAAATGTCAACACTCCTCGTTGCCCTCTGTGTCCTTTAGCTTTGTCCTTTTGAGAATATGCTCTTTTCTCTTTACTGAAGGTTTAACTTGTGTTTGACCTTAAAATCTATCACTGTATTGCCTGAGATTTCATCACACAGACCTAAACACACACACACACACACACACACACACACACACACACACACACACACATTCACATTCACATTCACACAGGTCTCTATCCCTGATCGATGGTCCAGTGCCAGAATACTGATCCCTATCGACCAATGAAATTGTGCACCGACAGACTTTCCAATCAATCGGGGAGCGATAGAGGGGAAGCGGGCGCCACTGACGTTCCCGTGGTGATTGTAAAGAGCAGTGGATCCTGATAACAATCACTGATGGTGTCAAAAACACAAACGCCTCCCCCTCCTCCCCCTCCTCCCACCGCTCTGTAAAATCATCTGTTTAATTACAGTAAATGTGCGTGTGAGTGTGTGTGCGGGTTTATGTGGGGAGGATGATCAGGTTTAATCATACTCCTGTGGGGTGTAATTGTCAATCAAAGTAGGTGTGTCCCACAAAGTGTAATTAAATTCTCCACCTTGACGGTCCTGTCCTTTGTTATGCCCTTTGCTTTGCGGCCTGCTTTTAAGTAAATCACGCTGCCGCTAACAAATTCTGTATTATCAATGATATTAAAGGCTCATGTACACAGTCGTCCACACTAAAATTTGTCATCATTAGCATATTTCATCGAAGCACAACTGCAAAGACTTAAAGAAACAGAGCAACAAGACTTCAGGAGAATTTTTTTCAGTTGTTATGCATAATGCTAATGGTCCCTCGAAGGACAAATACTGAATCTATGTTAGGGCGTCTTCTAAATTGTAGAAAATGGAAAATCCACTGGAAACTAAATTGTAGCAGCAGGTTGAGGGAATGTAACAACAACAATATAATTTTCCCAAATTATTTAAAGGGGTACTCAGTATTACTAAGGCTAATCCTCCCATAAAGCTGGGACTAATGGATGGTCAATCGTCGCTGCAAAGGCTGAGATGTCCTGACTTACTACTGATACTAGTTCCTAATATGGGTCAGTCTTCAAAGGTGATGTTTCCTACATTTCCCATAATGCAACCAAGTAGCATCTTTTATAGACCCTCTCTGCCTGCTGAATGCTAGATTCTCCTTCTCTGTGAAACATTTTAGACTCATTTCTAGTCCAAAAAGACCCTGATGGCATCATCAGGGGTTATTTTCTCAGGTTTTTTCTCTCTAACCCTAACCTTTGGACTTTGGAAACCCCCGTCCAGAGGTGCAGAGGTCATCATACAGCTATTTTTTCAGGCTTGGCAGGACTAGTAAACTGACCTTTAGAATTGGTGGAGTGGTCCTTTTAAAATCCTTCTTTTCTAAACCTCAAATTCCTGCTTTTAAGTGCTTGATTTCCTTGAAATTAAAAACACTGTCATCTCTCAACCCATACAATCATTAAGCTAAATTCAAAACCGCTCTAACCCGCTACAGCATCTCTAACTAGCCCATCCCATCTTCTCCCTTTTTCAGGCTTTCCCTCCCTATCGCTGGCAGACCAGATGAGTCTACTGCAGAGCGGCTGGATGGAGATTTTGATCCTGAGAGTGGTGTTCCGCTCGCTGGCCTTTGAGGACAAGCTGGTGTACGCTGAGGACTACATCATGGACGAGGAGCAGTCAAAGCTGGCCGGGCTGCTCGACCTCAACAACGCCATCCTCCAGCTGGTGAAGAAGTACAAAACCATGGGACTGGAGAAGGAGGAGTTTGTGGTCCTCAAGGCCATCGCACTCGCTAACTCAGGTACGGAGTTCGTTCTCATGGAGCTTCGGCTCTTTGGCTGTGTATCTGCACACTTTCATTTTTGTTTACCTCCACTTTTTTATGTTATGTGTAATTAAAGCTCGATATTTCTCCATTTTATCTTTCCTATCAGACTCCATGCAAATTGAGGACTCAGAGGCAGTTCAGAGACTTCAGGATGTCCTTCACGGGGCCCTCCAGGACTACGAGGCCAACCACCACCCGGAGGACCCCCGGCGGGCCGGGAAACTGATCATGACCCTCCCTCTCCTCCGTCAAACTGCTGCTCGCTCTGTCCAGCACTTCTGCAGCATCAAACAGGACGGCCGCGTGCCTATGCACAAACTGTTCCTTGAACTGCTGGAGGCCAAAGCCTGATCTGAACACAGACAGTGATCAGCTGCGTTCTGACCCTCCAGTACAAGATGAGAGGAAGTGAAGGATAACGGGTAATGAAGGGGTATGACACCATGTAATTGTCCATTTCTGCTTGCATTTGACAGTAAAGTTTTTGAATTTGCAATCGCCAGGAAGCAGCTGGGATGTCTCCAGAGCCGCAACCCCTCCTACTTCCAATGAACATTTGGGAAAAGCAGTTAAATTTGCAGTTAATGTCTTGATGCCATGGACGTTGTCATCCTTGCTGTTTGTGAGACTAATTAAAAGTGTGTTGACCTACGTCGAGAGCTGAAGACAGATGACCAGTGTAAATGCAGAAGAAATCGCCTTCTAGAGATATTTACAGTTACATGCCAAAAGTAGAGCTTCTTTTGTCAAAAGACCACCTGATACTTGAAGATCCTCTCGGATTATTTCATCCATCTTGAAGCCTGTTAATCTGCATTCTAGTGCATTTAGAGAGCCTTTTAATGATCTAATTTTATTTGTCCTTTTTGTATAGATAAGGTCATTGTGTCCTAAGAGGTACAGAAAGTCTTGCCAAAGAGTAAAGACTCATACTATTGAATAATACCAGCAAACGTCCACAGCACTGCAATGTGGCCTGTAAGACATTCACATAACCTGCATCCCTGCTCTGTTGTGTAACGCAAAAATATCAAACTAGTCGCTACATTCATATATAGATAATTAAAGGGAAGCGATTAACTGATCAGCATCTCATAAAACAATAATCGGCCTCCTGATTTTTGTAGAAAATGTCAGGGAAAGAGTATTTAACATGTCATGATACAGCTGTACTACAGCAAAGTGATATTTATTTAATAGCGGCTCAGTTCTTTTGCTGTTTTTTATTTACTAACGTGGCATTAATGAGGAGTAGATTCAAGCAAATTACAGTGGATGATAATTTTTTAAAGATTTTTAAATGATATCATTGTAAGATAATTTTTTTACTAGCTTCTCTGCTACAGCACTGATACCTATGTATACCATATCAAGAAATTCAAGACAACATAATTATAAGTGGAGTCTGTACTTGAAGATTATAATGTTGTAGAGATGTGTAGACCCATAGGTATAACTTTAACTATGTAAAAATGGCTGCCATACTGTATAATCTGGATTAGGGAGGTGCTTGATATCCTTTCTATGGTAGAAATCTATGTGTAGGTTAAAATTCGTGCACTACTTTTGCTTTTTAGCCATAAATGTTTGGGAGAACTGGTGATGGCGCTTGGTTAATCTAGTGTGTTTTTTGTGTGAAGAGTAGTTCTATCTGAAATTTGTCTTTTTCTGCACACGTTAAAATGAAGGGATTAAACTCGGAAGGAAATCTCAGTACAATAGAGGAAAAGCCGCGCTCCTTGTTTTACTCCTTAATGCAAGGTACTGTGACACTATAATGTGCATATTTTTGTGATAGGATGACGGCAGCAATATGACGGTTTAAATGTATGTCCTGTACATTTTGCTGTATATATGTCATGTCCTATGCCAACAGAGATGTTTTAAGATGCAAATAAGCTTTGTTTGGATGAGCTGTGCCGTGCTATTTCATTCTCAGGTGGATTCTTGGGCAATAAAGATGATCCCCAAAATGAAAAGCTCACATTATTTGTAAGTGTCATCCTTTGAAAAAAAAAATTCCCTAAGAGCTGGTTAAGTAGGTGAAGTCAGTTCTGCACGATCTGACAATGGACTGTCATTTCGACGTAAGGCCGGTTATGGCACATTTAGGCTACGGGGCCCAGTTGGACGGAGACTTCTAATGAACAGCTGTAATGTAATGAAGTCTAACAGTGGCTCCAGGGAGTACTGGTCATCAGACGGCTGCTGAGGCTGAAGGAGGGGGATGCAGCCAAGTCATCACCTCCTCATACAATATTTAGCATTTATAAGCCGCATTCGGTGTCTTAATACATTGTTTATAACACGCCATAACTTCAGTGTGAGCAGCTCCAAGGATATTTTTTTGTAGCTTCATTTGTTTCACAAGTTTTTAGCGCTCATTTACATATTTGACAATTTAAATTGTAAGTGTGTAAGTTGTATTTACTAATGAGTCATCAAAGGATCTAACAAGAGCCAAACCCTACAGTGTTTTTTTTCTCAAGTAAAAATCATTCACAGGGAGATTTAAAACTGTTTAGAAATGTGTTCAAAATTCATGAAGACATGATGAGCCTCAAAGTCCATTGTTGACCTTAGAAATAGAAATCTAGAAAGTTGACCTCTATTTAGCTTTTTTTTTGGTCAAATTACTTTCAGTAGCATCTTCACCAGGGAATGGAGCTTGTCCAGTTGTCATGCAGCATGAATAAATATTTAATCAAATAATATAATTATACCACATACCTCATTAATAAATGTGATACATAAACAGTTCAGATGTTATACGATTCCAACTATGCGATATTATATCGTCCATCATTTCTTATCTGTTTATACACCAGTTTTAGATCCTTCATTGGACAAGTTCTGGTATTTGACTAATACATTGATACAATAAAAACCTAAAAATATCCTTATATCTATGCTTACCACTACACTATGGCACGTTAAACACCATTTATAAATTGTTGATGTTCTCCTTATACATGCTAACGGGGATGTGGGGTTAAAAATACAGTGTTGCCAATATTTCTTACAGTTTGAACAATCCCAACAGCATGTTTTACACCAATCATTTAGAAAATGTAGTTGGAAATTGCCAGGCCAAGGAGCAGCACCCTGTTTTTATAAGACTTGTGATTGAAGACACAGATATTTAGTTTGGATTACACGGTTTTTGATTGAGCTTACAGTCGATAAAGGAAGTGTTAACTGAGGGGACACGCTGCTTTCAGCTGCAATCAGTCACGGGCAGTTCTGTAACATGAAGCATGCGATTTTATTTATACATACAATGAGAAAAAATAAACTAGATTATATATTACATTTTAAAAAGGGGAGGTGGAGGCGAGGAGAGGAGAGGAGCCAATGCCGGCAAGATCTTAAAAATAAAGACGGATGAAGAGATAGAAAACTAAATCAAAATACAAGTGAGCCCATTTGTCCTTTAGCCCTCCTTATCTGTCAGCGGAGGCTAAATAATTTCCTTATTTACCTGTGGTTAAAACTCACGGGGCAAACCGAGGGATCCGGAAGAAGCTGGAGATTTTTCACCACATCAGCCGTCAGTAAGTGAGTTAGTGATCTTGAGTGATATATCCCCGAATGTCCCTCTCCTTAAATGAGTTAGTGCGTGTCTAGCGGCCGTGTCGCCCAGACACCTCGGTGATGGATGAGGCCCTGAGGAGATGGGCTGTAAAAAAGGCTGATTCTGGCACTCAAGGGTGAGATCACTTCCTCAATAAAAAAGCATTGTCCCGAATCATCACAGCAAGGTATGAATGCTGATTAGGGTATTAGACAGAGGGGAGCTTGTCTGTAAAGATAAATCAAATGAGCTGTTAGTTAATATGGGGAGGTGGGGGGGGGGGGGGGGCTCTGATACAGAGCAGTGATGTCTGATCCGGGGGCCAAGGACTCAATATTTAAAGAAAGTGTTAAATAATCACTTAGTTTTGTATGATTATCTAGCTAATATATACTGTAAATATCAGATTTAGTCCTTGTTTTGCTGCGGCTAAGGCGCCTTGATACTCAACTAATCCTGCAAGGTTTCTTCTTAAAAACGATCCTGAGATGGTCACACTGAGCCTGAACTTTTAAGGTGATGTCGTCCTTAAAAGTATTATCGTGCAATGATTCAAATTCTCATGATTTTTTAACAAACTCAACTTTGTTGATTCACAGCATTGGTGTCTTATTGTCCTGCAATAAATATACAAGTGGGAATATAAATGGAAGGATGAGTTGCATATTACACCTGTCACATGTTCGAAATGGTGTGATAATGATTTATATTTTTACATGACTGTTAACATACTTTCTTTTTGTTTTCTAAAGACCCAAAAATGTCAGTCTTAGCTATCCCCTCCAGAACTGTTACAAAAAACATATCCCTCATTGAAAAATCCAGAATATGTGAATGTGCAAATATTCACTGGTTGAAAAAAGGAAAGTTCCAAGATCTTTGCTACTTCTTTGCTCATTTAAGCATGACTGTTTCCAGACTAGTTGTGAGGACACAAATCATTGCTTGCACAAACATGTCTTGAGCTCCCATTTAAGGTGAGCGCGGAGAAACTTTCCCCCCTCAGAAGATGAATGTGAACGCAGCGTATGCTTCATTCTGCACGGTGAAGGTCAAAACTCCAAATTAAGTAACAGAAAACAAACCACATTATTGAGTGGACGGGGGACTCTGACATTAAATGGGAAAATCACATCTCAATGAAGCGTTATCACCTGGGAGGCCCCCGTTGTCCAGAACGGCTTTAAGAATCAGGTTAAACTGAACGATTTTTCAGGTGGAAGAAGAAAACATGACCACAGAGCAGCGAGATACGTGTTTAAAAGTTTCGTGCACTGCAATGAACATCCTGACAAACTAAATCAGCTGCTGTACCTCTTGCCTGTCGCTCTCAATCCCATCCTGGCAGCAGATGAACAACTGTACACGTACAGTTGGAGGTCACTTGAGGACGACACGGAGAGGGGGGACTTTTTCAGAATCAGGGTCTTAGGCTCACTGGATCTGTGGTGCTTTGTCCTAATATCAAAGACAAGAGGGGAGAGCATTTCTGAGCCCGAATGCAGCTGTTTTCATGCTTAGCGCCACATTAGTGAAATAACAGCTGGGGACTGAGGATGCAGCTGGCTGCATAACTGCAGCTGCTGCTGCTCTGCTGCTGCTGGCTGCTGCTGCTGCCCCGCAACAACACAACCAGCAGCTGCTGCTTAGCGCCATCACCTGGCCACGCAGTGTATTACAACACACAACGCCGTGTGTTCTGGTTTTCGGCAACGGGGTCATGTCGGTCAAGTTCACATCTCAGCCGTGACTTTTCGATACTCACAGTGAACACATTATGTAGAAAATACACAGTTTCTGCTTGAAGCCATGAGAGTGTGTGACACCCGGGTTCATTAATCACATCTTTGACTGTTTTGTACACGGACAAAAAAATACATGATTATTAATATTAACTGGGAAAATTTAGCTATAGCAGTTTACAGACCATCCAATGCTCTTATTGATACTGTTATTTTGGAAAGGCTATAGGCTCCTGGCATAAAATTTTTAAAATAACGGTATGGACACAGAATTAATTTACACTGATAGAGGTCACATATATGTTTATACAATATTCATATCATCGTCATCAGCTGATATTAATACATATACATATACATATGAGGCACATAATCGTATAAGAAAGGTCAGTCTCAAACTGTGCACCCGAGGAGCAGGGGGGTGATATGGCTACTACCATGCCTCCTCAGGTAAACTGAAACCTGACACCTGGCTGTTACCATGGCACTGCCGAAGAAAAGCAAAGGTTGATGGGAGTCCTGGAGGACTAGGGGAGCACGGTGCAGTGTGTTTGAGGCGCTTTCAGCTCTGACAACTAGACGCTGTGTTTCTTCCTCGGACTTTCAAGGAAACATCAGCCTCGGGGCAGGGAGCAGGACATGGGAACACTTTCCTCAGGCCTGGCCTCATCCTTGTGGTGTCGAGGAAAAGTACCACGTGTAAAATATTGATGCAGCGACAGGTGTGATCCCAAACGCCTGGCGGGTCTTTTCCCCCTCTGATCGATGTATCAGACAGCGAGGGGCTGCAAGCACCCCCGCCACAGGCTGAACCACGGACCTCAGCGCTGGTGAGTCCCTCTTTCGCTGCAGCTTCTTCCCTATGATTCCTTCCACATTTTTCTCTCACTGTAAGTCGATAACAAGAACCTACAACAGCTTGGACGCAAGTAGGTTTGTACCGGAGAGCATTTCCTGAAAAATGTTGGAAAAAAAGCATGGAACAGTAGAATGAATAAATTCACTAACTGGCAACTAACTAGGCCTTAACGTCCCACTGATATACTGTATAAAATACTAATATATTCCATGTCTTGACATATTCAAGACTCCAGAGGTAGAAGAAATCTAAATGGATGCATCAACAAGGTGATGCAAGCCTGTATGTCTCCAGTTACATTGTTATCTCCTCCGCAGTAAATGCGTGGTCATCGACCGGAAAGGAGTGTATTGATTATTGTTTCACTCAGATGTATTCATAGGGGAGCAATACATTAAGGTGGCATGAGGCTAAAATCTAAGCCATTTGTAAATTATTTAACAATGCACAAATGGCCTTAAAAATAATGTTTTTACATATATTATCTTATAAAAGTTTCAGTTACTAATCGTTTCCTGTAGATATGAGATTAAAATCCAGGAAAAAGGATTTTCTTCTGGCATTTTTAAAATAAATTCATGTAAACATAAAAATGACTTCCTAGTAGAGATACTGTTTTACCGGGTGCCTGAAATTTAATAATCAGCATCAAACTTGCAAGCTGTTCATGTGCTTCAGATTCACAGAGCCCCTCTCCTGCTGGAGCAGCAGCAGGAGGAGGAGGAGGAGAAGGAGGTGAGCGGGCAGAGGGCGGTCAGGGAGGCCAGCCGGTCGTCCGGGAGCTGTGGTTCATCGCAGTGATGGCAGGCATCGCCCTGCTGCTGCTGGCCATTGTGTTAGGTGTCATGCTCCATAAGGTGAGAGACATCCCTCAGTGACTTTGCATTACTCTCTATGCTGCGGGTGGCGTCCAGGACAGGTGCAGGTGTCTCCCCATTATCCTGGGCAACTGGCTGTGAACGGTATCGACAAAACCTCTGAGTAAGAAAAAGCAAGCGTACGAAAGCAAGTACACAAAACTGTGCCCGGTAACAATGCGGTAAAATGTGCTTGTACTGCGCTGTGCTTCGGCGTGACATCACCTTTGATGTGTGGTCTGTCTCTTCTCTCTAGGCCCTGAACAAACCCCCCTTCGCCCGAGAGCGACCCCCACTGGTGGCCCGGCCCATGCAGAAGAGGAGCCTCACGGCTGTTTACCCAACCAGCAACTCGGTTTTGGTGAGGGGAGATTTAACCCTGTTACCAATTGCTACCAGAAAATTTTAAAAATGAGAATAAAGAAAACGCTTATGCACGATACAAACCGGTACTTGAGGAGAGACCATTATGGGATCGTTCATAATATTTATGATTGAAAATAAGTTAACTGTAGGGTATTAGACGTACAACTGTGGAGTTATATCTGTGCCTCATTCCTGAGCTCACAGTGAGAAAGTGAGCTCGGGAAAAGCCTTTTTGCAGCACAGAAATTAAACTTTGTAGAGACAAGTGTAGAAGGATTCAAGCACAAAAACTCCACAAAATGCCAGTTGCTGCATGTCCTTGGGAAAAAATGTCCCATAGTGAGCTCAAGAATGAGGCAAAAGTATGACTCCTTATACAACAACTGGAAAGAAGACTTTACTTATTCAGTGTGAATGACCGAACTTTGCATTTTTTCTCTATTGGTAAAGACTCACACTCTTTCTCTTTCTCAGTTTGACACGGTACCTGACACAACGGGCTTCTCCGGCAACGTAACACTCAAGGGCTTCAGCATGAAGATAGAGGTGAAACTCAATCAGACCACGGTTTTGCCGTACATGTGCATTATGCTTAGTTTTTTTTTTATTTGTTTACGTGTCTTACCAGGACGTGCAGGAGCCCAAATGCGAGCCCGGCGACGAGGCCCCATCGCAGGCCGAGCTCGGCATCCTCAGCGTGAACTCCCTGAGACGCAGCGTCAGCCAGGTGATGGACGGGAAGTCCCTCGCGGGGGACGACGATGCTTGGGACCCAAACATTTCAGGCCATGACAGCGGGATGGTGAGAGACCCCAAAAAAATATGCTGAACCCATTCAAACAGCAACCACTGAAAAAAAACCCTGTATGTCACCGGGCCCCTGTACCTCACACCTGTGTTCTTCTCCCTGATAGTTTATGGACGACGAGGAGTTTGTTGACACCGTCAAAGGTTTCAGCACAGTGAGAAAGGAGCACACCATGTTCACTGACACCAACCTGTGACCTGAGGGCGACCTTTGAAACCTGTCAGGACGCCGGACGCACGCTTGCATAAAACCCACCTTTGATAGGTCACCGACCCCGACCGAGAGCTGTCGAGACACCAGGCGCGGCCGAGACGAGGTTTCCTCTCTCATATGACCCAAAAAAACGAAAGAAGAGGAACTCGACTCGATTTGCAATGAGGCCGTTGGAATAACCGCGGCAACTAAGATAAGGAATAAGTGCGAAATGTGATGCGGCGCTGACGTTCGAGCACAGCCGGACAACATTCCTACCGAACGGAGAGAGGAAGCACCTGCTTTTGCGGAGAGCACTTTGAGGGGAAAGAAAACAGTCTGAATGAATCAAGAATTTGCTTGACAAAAAAAAAACAAAACAACTTTACATGATTGAAAATAGACTGAGCACAAGCTGAGAAAGAGTCAAAAGAAACCAAAGAATCAAAGAAACAAACAAACAAACAAAATCCTACTGTGTGGTGATGCAGCAGAACATAATTATCTGTTAGAGCTTTTTTCAATATTTTTCCCTCTAGAGAGTATGTTTAATTTTGTAAGAGGCATACAATTTTATTTTGTTATTTCAAAGACAGGTTCCTTTTCAATAAGCTTTATGGTCATTTTCACTTCTTTGGATGCTCTTTGGTGAAGGAACAGAAACAAATCTGTTGAGCTTGTGCTGTCTGTCTGGTGGATCCAAGGAAAACTTGAATCAGCCTCATCGATGCAGCTTGCAAGCGCCAGTAGTAACTGAGACCATTCATCTGTCTTTTCATCTTAATAGTCAGAGAGTTGTATAACAAGACAAGAGACTGAACAACGGGGTCAACAAACTACGATGAACAAACTGAGTCTGGCCAGATGGTGGCAACCAAGACAATAAGGTGAAAGATATTTGGTTAACACAGACTGTTGAGCGTTGAGCACCTCTTATGTATAAACCTAATTAATTTTAATATTGATATGTACCGTTCCAGATGATTTATATTGAAATAGATTAAAACATGGGACTTAAAGCTGGTTGGTTGCTGCTTTACCTGCTCATAGTTGCTATTAAAGACAGCAAACGATTCACACAACCAGCTTCAGGTTTTATCTTCCTCGATGGTCGAGTTTTACCTCAGCACTCAGACCAGCAATCTCGTGCAAACTTCAAATATTAATGAGTGGTAAAGTTATAACGAAAGGATTTTCATCCAAGTGTTAAAATAATCCTTTTATGTATTTTATGTTTTTCAATTACTTTCGAGCCTCTGAAAATGGGGGACTATGTAAAAAAACGGCTGTAACTCATAACAGTTAATGCAATACTTTTGTTAAACCTCTTAAATTAAAGCTGAAAGAAAACACTTCAATCACATCTTGATGATATAATTTCAATCCATTGTGGTGGTGTACGGAGGCAAAATTATGGAAATTATTTCACTGTCCAAATACTTCTGTACCTAACAGTGTGTGTATTTTATATTTATATTTATATATACACACACACATATATAGAACTACTATACTATAACTACTATATATATATATCATAGTATAATATACTGATATATATATATATATATATATATTTTTTTTTTTTTTTTTAAACCACTGGTTATAAGCTTTGAGTTGTTTTTAATAAACTGAACCAAATGGCACTGATCTGTGAAAATCATGCATCTCTAAACTTAGTGATTTTGATTTTTTTACGTAAACAGGACTGATTGGTCCTTTATGGGCTGAGAAAATGATCTGACTTCTTATGAACCAGTTTACCTTTAACCTGTTACAAACCTAAGAACAGGCCTGTTTTCCTTTGTCGATAAAAAGCTGTTTTTGAGGCAGATGGTTTTCACAGGTGACTGCCGATGCCTCTCTCTGGGCTTTTTGCAGGTACATGAAGGCTCTAATAAAGTTGTGATAAAAATATTGTTTCACAATTCACACAAACAAACACACACACACCGTTGAGCCGAAAACCACATCAAAGTCTTCACTTATTAATTTATTTGAAATGAGCTGCAATGCAATGTGTGCACAAACACTTGTATCATTACAGTCAATAATATGGTTACAAAATGAACATTTACATAATAAATTAATATACTGCAGTACCACGAGACGGTAAACATAAAACCCCAAATTAGGGAATTATATTGCATTAAAAACAAAAAAGGAATTGGTTTAATGTACAAAAAAAAATTTCAGGCATTTACAAAAGCAGCCTCTTTTTTGTTGCTTGTTGTACATATATAAATATAAATCTCTAAGTTGTAGTTACACTGATGTGTCTGCTAAGAAGAGACCAGACGAGGGGCTCTGGCCTGAGATGAGGTCTTTCGGTGACCTCCGTGCCGACTGCCATTTCATTATAAAACAAAAGTTACATTTACACATTTGCTGTCGTAGCCATTTTCACTGAAGCTTTTGATTTACCAGATTATTTACCAGTTTTTCTTTGCCCTATTTCACAACTTTATACCAGTTAAGGTTATACACGTTTTTGTTTTAAGGTGTTCCACCTTTCATTGCAACATGCATTTATCCCTTTAGTGTGATATTAATATGTCTGTAAACAAAAATTATTCAAAATTACAAACGTGTTTGCAGCAGTAAAGTGCATGCAGCACATGCTAGGTTGTGAATGTTTTCAAAGCTGGCAACAGTAAAAATAAATAGTTAAACATAGCATTACAGCTTTTGCCATCCTTTACGAAAGAATAAATGGACCCCTCATGCTTAAGCAACCCTTTGTGCAATCTTCCCCAACATCTACAATCTTCGTCACGTCCTATTGCCTCCTCTTATGCCCTTTTCTTTTGGCTACAAGCATGAAAGCCATGCTTCACATTCTCTTACAAATTAACCTCTGATTTTCTGTTAATTGAAGTTTGCTGCCAGATGTTAAAACTGCATCTACGTTATCGTCACTGAACTGCTACACTGAGTGGATGCTACCTAGCATTAATTCTGATAGCTAGACCTACTACTATTACTACTAAGCAGAGTCTAGGACTTTCTATAACTGTGTTTCAAACAATCCTGAAATAATAAACATCTGTAATGCTACCCTGATTTAGTTTACAGGTATTTACAGTGAGATTTAGAGTGTGAAAAGATAGAAGTGCAGCAAGTTGAAGTCTAGTTGTTAAAATGTTGTCAAAAAAACAAAGAGACTCAGGAATGTCGGTACCTTTCAGAACAAGATTTTAAACCTCTAACACCGATGATCGTACCTGAGAGCTAGACTAGACCTGATCTGGCAGTTTGTGGTGCACCTGTAGTAGCTGGTGATCTGAACGTTTGCGTACCAACCTGCTGATGCATGAAGTGCAGTGCTAGATCGGTGTTACATGGTTTTAAAAGGGTTCTCCAGTGATTTAATATTGCGCTGCCATAAAGCTGGGAGACTTGAAAGACACATCAAAAAAAGGAAGCAGAGCGGTAAAAATCTACATTTCCCACTAGGCAACTCTCTTTGTTAGACCCTCTCTGTTTAGTAAGCACGTCATCATTCAAACTCCATGCCCTGAGTCTTTAACACAGACTGTCCATTATAAATTTGTATCCTCAAGCCAAAGTCAGGGTAACTCTGATGACATCACTATGACATCGCCAGGGTTATTTCCTCAACTTTGACAGAGCAACTCCACAGCCACAGAAGACACTGTACCACTGTTTTTACAGGATGAGTGGTTTTCCTTATGACACGAAAACTGATGTCAATGAGTAAAATGAGTGGAGTTCCCCTTATCACAGGCTGCTGAAATTCTCATGCTCAGGCTGAATGATAACTGGAACAGGGTGCATGACAAAAAATATCGTGGAAAACGTTTTCTGTATCATCTACCACTAATCTAGTGAGACATAGTCCACAGTACATCCATCACATATTCCACTACTACATGACCAGATCACTGACGGACTAAAGTGCTACCACAAAACCCCTAAATTTACACAACATTTAAAGGGTCAACAGATTCAAACAGAAAACCCATAATTTATAATAGATGCTAAACTACACAGTTATCAAATCTGATATAATCTTAACTACACTATTTATCTAATGGTACTACCAGATAAGTTTTCTACTACTACAATAATGTAATACACGAGGTATCTGCAGACTCATGTTGTGACAACTCCTGGGGAAGTGATGACGTTGTTGGGGATGGGGTCACTACTTGAGGGCTCAGAGGTCAATGGACAGTATTTACAAAATGATGTTGCAATGTGGTCACAAAAGTGGCTACTGCTAAATCCCTAATCTCACTAAAAAAACAAAAACCTCTTTATCCAAAAATATGATTTATATGTTTGTTCGTCCAGTTATTACTTTCTTAAGTCATTTCACTTTTTTCCCTTTTTCCAAAAGCGAAAAGTTCCCAAAACTGTGCAATTTCACTAAATTGTATACAAAATATTTCATTTAACATTCAACTTACAGCTAATACTGAGCGCAGACCTGAACTCAACATGCGATGACAGGTGGGCCAACAATTTGGGGGTTTTAAATTCAAGGCTTTGCGCTTTTCCATCCATAGCAAGCAGTTTTCAACCTCAAACATCATATGCAATCAATCAACAAATGCCATTAAAGCAAACAGGATAAAACTGGATTTATACATGATACCATTACTTGGCTGGCATTTTAGATCCAGAGATTCTGCCAGGATTTGTTGTCCCGTCACACATGAATTACACAGATGCAAATGCATTCAGTTTACAAAACAGACTGGACTGCATTTCCCTTGCCCGGTTGTGCTGATGAAGCCTGCAGAGCCCACATTCAAGAGCCATTGGCAAATCAGGAAGTGAGGTGTTCAAACTAATACTGATTACTGGCATCCATAGACAAGTCTTCATGCTGTCAGGATATATAAGGTTGTAGAACTCAGGCAATAAAAACTAAAAGGATTATAAATGAAAAGAACTATAAAGATGAAGGAGTTATATCTAGAGATAAAATCTTAGGAACAACAACAGTGGCAGGGTAAAAAAAAAATGCCACAAGTAAAGTAAGTCTATGTTGTGAAAAAAGGGAGGAAGGTTTGGATTTTAAACCATTATATGGGTTCTTCCAGATTACCAGAACCCTCTTCTGACGGTCCAGTTGAAGGTCCTGGAAACACGAGGCTTCGCCTTCGACTTTACGTGGGACAAAGAACTGTGGAGACAAAAACAGATCAGTTGATCATCGATGCAACTCTGTGAGAGCCGTGAGAGCTATGTAGGATGGAAGAGCAACTACCACAGGGAGAAATGTGGGGTGAGAAAAGAGGAAACTTTAGTTATAGATGAGAAGCAAACACGTGAACAGCTGCTGCTACAAGCTCGCGGTAAATGGGAATTATGTGCGTGAGGGCATCTGGGTGTTTTGGGATAAGTGTAGTGCAGCCACAAGCACTGCACAGCACGACAGGTGCTACGGCGAAGAGCAAGTGGGGGAAGACTGCTGCTTAGGGGGGAGAAAGTGCTACTACAGGGAGGGAAAGAGAGAGAGAGAGAGAAAGAGAGAGAGAGAGGGAGAGAGAGAGGGTGTTTGAAAAGGCTCAGAACAGAAGGCTGAAGGTGAAGTATCTGTGTTAATGTGACAATGCCTCACAAACCTCAGTTTCCACTGCTCTCATACCAGAGCTACCCAAAGGACAACGCAGCACAGATGAGAGACAAGGAAGGTACATGGTCAAAAGTGAAGGGTGGCAAGAATAGCATCCCCCCCTTAATTAACGTTTGTGTTGAGCTGAATGCTTTCTTTCCTCTATGTCTAACTGTCTCTCCTTCAGCTACCTTGAAAATGGAGAAATGAAATTTGTACTTCCAATTTCAAACAAAAGGGGGCAGGGCGTGTGGATTTCAGGCTGTGACATAAACCTATAAATACAGTGTGAGTCTTTTGGCAAATTCAAATTATTTCCATTTCTACTTTTGGTTTTTGCCGCAACAAACCATTTTGACATGACTGCAGCTTCCAAGCTATTTGCACACTGAAGTCAAGGATGGAAAGCATGTTTACCTTTGAGAATGTAGTCTGTGAGCAGGGCAGGCACCTTCTCACTGTCATCCCTCATGGCATGGAGGACTAGCAGAGAGAGTAGATAGAGCAGTACATTACACTTTCAAAACAAAACATAAAGTGAGGCGCAAAAAAAAAAAATAAAGCTCATAGCCGGAACACAAACGCAGCGAGGAGGAAGCCACATCTAATTTTGTCATTATGTGTACGTCTGTTGGTGTGTTTGTACACTCACTCTTTGTGAGAATCTGGAGGTCTTCTACGGATGGGGAGCCTGCTTTCTTCTCATAAGGGATCACTGTGGTCAGGTACTGAGCAGAAAAGATCATGTAAGATAGATATAGATAGATATATATACAAACACATACATACACATACATATTGTCACTGACTACTTTAAGTGCAGTCATTTTATTTAATCTTTGAACAATAAAAGGAAAAAAATTGTTATAAAATATGTTGTTTGCCAGTGTCATGAAGATCATATGAACATGTGATAAGCAGATGTGTATGTAACTGCAGGTTGGTTTCAACCTTTCAGAGAAAATGTTTAGTAAAAAAAAAAAAAAAACTGTTTATGCAACAGTATCTTCTTGGCTTAAAACAAAAGAACAACAAGATTACAACAGTAATAGCTGCACAATAAAAATGATGGGTGATTGAGCAATGCTTTGTTGAACTCAAGACATTAAAAAAAAAGGTTAAAAACAACTGAAGTGGAGAAAAAGGAGAACAAAAATCAACAAAGAGAAGACAGAATAAATGAACAACAGAACAAATGATACAATAGCCCAACAGCCCCAGTAGCTGTAGAAAAGGAAACAAACATGCCAAAGTGGAAAAAAGAAAACAGCACAGAATCTTATCTGCAGTGGAAAGAAAGAGCAGGGGCACCTGTCTGTCCCCTCCTGTGTTTCCAAAAGTTTGACGGAGACCATTTTGAATGACATTGGAGAGTCCCTCCAAAGTGAGGAGCTACAAGGAGTGAGAGGGAGGAGGGAAAAAAAAAGTAAAGAGAGATGAGGCGGTTTCTAAAGTCTATTAGAGGATAGAAGGAGAAGGCTCAGCACGAACCCTCAGACCTAGAATAAAAGCAGCTTCCCCATGCAAACTGTCAGATCATGCATCCAGCATATCAGAATTTCAATGAGTGTGTGGCTGCATATACATGTGTCTGTTTTACGAGGATTTTCATCATGCACACAGGGCACATGTGTTTATTTTTCTTTATGCATCCAAAATCGTGCCACCACGTGACTCACTGTGCCTGGTATGTGCGTGCTGCCTGTCCTCTGGCCATTGGGTCCAGTTGTGGTTGTACTTCGGATTTTCTTCTTCTTGCGCAGCAGCTCGCGGTGCTCCTTCTGTCTGTTCTGTACTTCGATTAGCAGCGAGATGAAGCTGTTCTTCACCTGTATTTATACAGAACTCCATCTGATTTATGTTGGTTTTTAAGATCACAGGACAATTTACTTTTTTGCATTACTGTATTTATACGTGTAATGCTTAATCTATCTTATTCTACTCTACTGTTGAGAATGCACCATGAGTCATGAGACTGAGGCAAATGACATTGTAAACATGAAACTGCCAGCGATTCGCTGGCCGTTCTAGCTGGCCTGCAGAACGCTGTGGGTGCTGCAGTCTGTTATCACTGCTCAACAGATGTTCAAATGGCCGTACTTTGAAAATCTGAATTTAAACATTCAAAAGCTTCTTGACAATGAAGAATTACTGTAAAACCGTCTCACTGATTATGATTTTTAAAGTCAGCTGAATGCTGTTAATAATCTGGTCATTTTTAGCCTGGTTCTAACCTTCACAAACACAGAATCCAATTTAGATTTCTGCCTTGTTGTGGTGTCACTGAGGCTACTCAGTTAAGAAGCTAAAAATCAAAGTACCTCCTTCTCATAGTCCAGTTCGTCTCGCAGGGCCAGAGCCTGGATCAGCTCTTCACTGTAGCGGCGAATGGCTGTTTCCACTTCCTCAAGAGTCTCGGTCAGTTCAGACACAGACAGCTGCCGCAGCCCTGGGGATGGTGTGCAGATACATTACATGAGACGTGTAGACATGTATTTGTTCCGTGTACAGGTTTGTTTGGAAGCATGGAAATGTTGATGGTTACTCAGGGTGAATATTACTTTGTATTTTATGTACATTTAAAATGCAAATTCCACAATATCGCACCAGTCAAGTGGATTTTAAGGGAAAAAAATGCTACCAGTTTTTAAGTTTTGTGGCAACATCTAGTGTGTCTTAGTATATTCTTATGTTTCTGACTCAGAGTAAATGGCTTAGTATAATTATTGTGCCCACACTTTGTGACACTCATTAGGAGCTGTCTAATATGTCAAACACAACAAACACACAACATACTGTAGTTAATATATACAGATAACTGGGCCTAAATCTATAGCCTTAAGGCAAACTGGATGCGACCGCAACCGCTGCCACCATTCTGGCCTTAGATGCTGTGTTCAAGTCAAATATATGTTGTTGATTACATAACATGTAGTGATAATGCATGTGCTGTCTGTTTGTATTTGTTACATAAGAATGGCATCGCATGTGTGTGGCTGTTCCTTCATGTACTGGACTGTCTGACCTATTACACTTCATTAAGTGATTTAAATAGCAGTCAAATGGCAGCAGAATGTGGAATGAAGCACACAATGGGGTGGGCACAGAAACTTCATAAACTTTGTTTTTCATTCTCTCCACTGTTAGCATACACAACCGGGGTGGTACTCACGGTCCTCGTAGCTGGTGTTGGAGCCGGAGCGTTTCAGACCATGGAGGTCCTGAGAGAGCATGGACAGGTCGGACTGGGAGGGGCTCTCATCATCCTCAGGGTCCGGAGACTCCTGCATCATCTCTTCTATCTCCTCTATCACCTATACAACACCACAAAAAATGGACACACATGGAAACACATTCAGCTACTGGTTCACCTCCTGCCATTGTTTCATGTTAAAATGTTGACCAAAGTATGCCGGCGCTGCTGTGACACAAGCTCTGACAGACCCCAATCGGTGTTTGCATAAGACACATGGAGAATATCAGGGATGGGTGAAGTCAAACCAAATGTATGTGCAACATGTCAGCAAAGGAGTTTCTTACTTTAAGAGATATTGAGAGATACAACAGCTTCAGATAGCTAAAAAAAAAAAAAATTTTCTGCTTTGATATATCTGTTCTACTTAGTTCTGTCTGTTTGTAGTTTTCTTCTCAGAAGAATTTTAGATCCTCATAGTATCTAAAAAAAGTTTTAAAACTTTCCAGGAGGAGGTCCTGCCAACCAGAATCTGAGATTTTTATGTATTTGTGTGCATTTGTGGGAACCCCAAAAAAATCTGAGCTGAATGACTGAGCTGAATGACTTTATGAAATACTAAGCGCCAAAAACTTACACACAGAGAACATTACAGCGCAAACAGGATGGATTTTAGAGTAATTACTTGCCCAGGCTTCGGCTACTTATAAAGTCTGTTATAATCTCATTTTAAATCAAAATCCTATGGTATTGATTTTTCCCAATTTTTTGTCACACTTTGACATCCTTGTAGCCAGAGCCGGGAAATTTGCACGTTCTGACACGGTTTTAAAATTTGCTGCAGATATGAAAGACCTTCAATGAAGAAACAAATTGGCTTAGATAAAAATGCAGAATTTGTAGTTCTTCATATTGAACTCTAACAAGACACAAAACTGACAGGAGAAACCCTGATGTACACATTTGTTTATTAAAAGTTGTACCTGCATGTGTAGCTGGTATTAAGACATGATAATGTATTTATTTATTTATTTACTTAAATAAAAATGATAACCGATTTTTAAGTGATATTGTAGATAACCAAACAACTTTGTGGATATAAAATATGCAAAACGCTGCTGAATATGTGCATGTGCGAATGTATCACCTGCTCAGCTGTGAAGAGCGGCTCGTCGTTGATGCAGGAGACGATGATTGAGTGCATATCCATCTGCTCCCTCAGCTCCTCATCATCGGACAGATCCAGAGACTGGTTGTCCAACTTCTGTCCATTGGGAAAGGAGGGGAGGCAGAGATGGAGAGACAGAGACCTCAGGTGAGACAACAAACTGGTGGCTAAGCAGACTGAAGGGTCAAGAGCCAAGTACTTACACTCTGTTTCGTCTCTTCATGTGGATGGTAACTTTTTTAAAAAAAATGTGCAGCTATATGGAAAAGCAGCCTCTGTGCTCGAAACCTTACATTACTTCACAGACTACGTATTTGTGTGTGTTTGCATCTCTGGGGTACCTCACGCTCGGTGAGGTTGAGGGTGGGCAGGTGCAGGGAGCGAGTGTGCGATGTCTTCCAGTCCACTGGCATCACGTTGCCGTAGTTATCTGTCAGAGCGTTCCACACTCTGGGAAAAAGTAAGAAGGATTCATGAATGAATTAGGGTTAGAGAAGAACATACTGTTGTAATAAACAAGATAAAAGTTTTGAGCAACAGAAGACAGCTGAGGAGTTTTCAGCTCACAGCAGATAAGGAAAACCCTGTTTCTCTTTTTACTGTGACACAGCATTACTTGGTGGTGTTGTGGCCTCTGCTCTGACCAACCCCTCACCGCTTCACCATGTTCCTGCGGCTGCATCTCAGAGCACTTGCCTGAATCCGCTGATGAACAACTCCCCAATCCCACGCTTCCCTGGTGAGAAACACTCACACGTGTTTGGTAGCTCGATCTCAAAGCTTAGGTCTTTTTATGGTCGCCCCTTTGGAATTCTGCAAAACTGACCTTTAAGGAACTGTGTGTTTGGATCATGAGAGCCTTGTTAAAGTTTGCTGGTAATACTAATTGAGGAACATTATATACATTATACCAACAGTCTGTTCAGACCGTGTAGCATCCAAGTTGGCAGAGAACATATTACAGCCGGGCATGGTGGAGTGGAGGCCATTAAACATGACAAGTTTATTGTCCAGCTGCCACCATCATCTTTGCCAAAACATACTGAAGGATTGTAAAATTTGCACAATTAGATCTGCAACTACATTAAGTCCAAAATAAATAAATAAATAACCAGACCAACGTCAGTGTCATCCAGTGCTTGTCAAACTCTACACTTAGCCTGTGTTAGTTACTCACGTGGGCGGTAACTGGCTAGGGCTTATGGTTGCCAGTCATTTCTAGAAGCCTCATTAATTTAATTTTTTCATCACTAAAGCTTAAGTGCAGTTTTATAAATACTATATGACACTGTTCCTTCATGTGGTAGAAAAAAATAACAACTGCAGGCATTATGCATGTTTATCAAAAACTGCAGGGAATCGAGTTGGTGCAGGATAGAAAATTCACGTGCACATGCAAGTCACTGTGTTTTTATTCCTGGCCCTGACTGCTGCGAGCAGAGCGAGGGTGGATGCTGTGAACCCATGTGTCAGAGTGGCTCTGCATCGTCATACCCTCTCTCACTCACGAGTGTACACTCATGCATGTGCGCGCACACACACACACACACACACACACACACACACACACACACACACACACAAATGTTTACGTAACTTGAGTGTTTCTCCCTGAAGTGCTCATGCACAGCTTGGTGAGTGGGGGGCTGTTGGGTTGTTCTAAATAGGGCAAAGGCTGGCAGGAAATATCTTTTGTGCTGCAAGCAATGACACTGTCTCAGGCACGTTGAGTGTGTGCCAAAAAGAGTCATCAGCTTCAGGTCCACTGAGAGCATTTGCATTTAAAAACAAGACTAGTCCAGATTTCAAGCAATCAATTTATTTGTTTCTGCTTCAACTCTACTGATGCAGATATTTTTGTTTCTCGCAGACGTGGCTTAATATTATAATTCACATGCAAAACGCAGCCTCAACACAAACACATTTTTGCTGTTTCTGCACGCACTAACTGAAACACACTTCCTCCTTGTCATCCCTGTTGATCGTCTCAGCCACAGTCTTACTGGAGAACTTGTTAAGCGCCCAGGCACGTCCTGCAAAAGCGCAGTCATCCAGAAAAGACTCTCGCTGAGCCTGGCACTGCTCTTTGGGCTTCACCAGGCTGCTGTCCAATCATTCCATTCACTCCTTCCTCTGGTTCTATACCTTTAACAACCAGAGGAGCCCCCATCCCATCCCATCACACACACACAATCTGACAAGCCTCCTGAAATTCCCCATGACATCTAGAGCACTATTAACTGTACATACTGCTTCTATGCTACTATGCTACATATGAATGCTTCATTTTATGTGTGTGGCAAAACAGTAAAACCAGTAATGAAATTATGGAATGTCAAGATAAAAATTCAATTTCAAAACTAATGGGGTCTTCTTTGAGTCCAGTCACAAGTCCTAAGCATTTCCAATTGACCAGCTGACCCTGTGATGTAACTGCTAGATGTTTATCAAATATCAGCTTCAATGTTCATAATCTAATATAATCAGCTAGTTTAGACCTGTCTAAAACTGGAAATATTGTTCAATTGATAGAAAATTAGTTGGCAACAATTCTGATAATGAACGATTAGTTATTAAAATCGCTTTCCAAACAAAAATATCAAACATGCACTACTTTTGGTTTCTCCTTCGTCCTGATCTGCTGCTTTCTCCAACAAATGTGGTAGCAAATGAAATATGTGTTGGTTTTAGACAGTTGGTTGAACAGACTAAACAATGTGAAGATGTCCACGCAAAGGTGTATGTTGCTAATTTTTTATAATTTAGAGCAACGCCATAAATATACATAATCTATGTCTACGGTGATACGAGTTCCATGTTCAATATTCTAGTTGAGTCAAGTCCGAGGGGCAATGTGCACATACATGAGTATGTTTTCTTTTTGGTGGAGAGGGGAGGCTGACATGCATTATGTGTCCAGATCGAACAGTGTCTCCACGTCGCAGTGTCAAGATGTTCAGGGCAAGAGAGGCGTCACTGCGTTACGGTGATGTCCATGACTCAGTGTTGGATTGATGGGACTGGTTGCTGTGAAGTGTTAGCATGTTGTCGCACGAAGGCGCAGTTGTGACATGTGTGTGTGTGTGTGTCTATGAGATACTGCCTGGGACCTCGGACTGAGATAACAAAGTCTGGTCAGATGCTGAGAAGAGATGCTTTAAAGTGTGATCTTTAAGACAAGGATGGTTACATGTAGGAAACATGACACACTGGGTCCGTCAGCAGTGAGAGGGAAGAGCGGGGCTCCTAAAACTCAAGCCACAGCCAAAACATGATGTTTTCCATATATTCATCATAAGCATGAGAAAACACAAGTCAGTGGTTTAATAGCTAACATCAACCAAATCTAGTGTCAAGTCAAGTACTGGTAACGTGGCACACACACACACACACACACATGCATGCAAAACACACACAAAACACAGATTTGAACACAAGTATCATCGCAAATATAGAACAAGAAGCAAACCCTCGATTCAACCTTTAAAACTCGTCAGTAAATCGCTTTTGTCATTTGCACCACGTTAGTACTTCTCCCTTTCTGAACGTAAACCCCAACATGCAAGAGTTTAGCCCAGTCGATTAACGTGGCAGGTGAAAGGCGCTTTGTTGAAAAACGGCAGAAAGTGTGCTCTCGTTTAGCAAACGGGCTAAAGCGGGCTAAACTTCGCTCGGCTCCGGTTAAAGCGACGCTAGCGTTTCCAAACCGGACCGGGAGCAGCGACGCTGGGTTAGCCTGCCGAGGCTAAAGCGGCTAGCTAGCTGAGATTAAAGTTAGCGTAAATAACGAGGAGGAAAAACAGAGAAAAACGCATAGAAATCCACACTCACTCGTCGTCTTTCAAGTAGTTGTCCTCCGAGATGGGTTTGACCGGGGCGATGTTTTCCGTCGCCGCGTTGTAGTTTCGGAAACACACCGTCAGTTTCTCGTCGAAGTCGTGGACGAGGTCCTCCATCGATTTGAAGCTGCAGATCTCCCCCGAGAAACTGTTGTCCAGGTCCGAGAAATCGTCCAGGCCCGACGACGGCTCGGCCACGTTGGAGTTGAGCTGGTCCAGCCGGTCGGACGGCGCCGGGGACGGCTTGAACTCGTTAAAGTCCTGCCAGTCCTCGTCGAAGTGGGCTAACGGCGCCGCCATGGCTGCGGCGGGGGGCTTCGGTCGACGGTCGGTCGGACGCCTCGGAAGCGGCTCCGCTCTCGGCTTCCAGACACTGGACGAGACGGTGAGGTACTGGAGGGGGGAGAGAGAGGGAGGGAGGGAGGTAGAGAGAGATAGAGAGAGAGAGAGAGGGAGGGAGAGAGAGAGAGAGAGAGAGAGAGAGAGAGGGAGGGAGGGAGGGGGTGGTGGTGACCCGAGTGACGTCACCGCGACGCCACGCCCCCCTCCGTCCAGAAGGAACAAAACAAACACACGTCACCGGGGTTTGTTTTTTTTACCGTGTGATGGGTGTGATTGTTGTGTCGTTTATGTCACCGGCAATTTAGAAGAGGCTAAATCTGCAGCTGCATATTCACCGAGTCATTTCTTTTTTATTTTTAAAATGAAAAACTGGCCCCGGATCCCGCGTCCGAAGGCAAACTCCGCTCCCACGTGTCTCGAGAGCGTCTCTGACCCTGGAGGGTCATGAACTCAAAACACACGCACAAACGCGCACAAAGGTAGAAAAATGTTTTGTTCTGATCAAATGGAATAAACTCTGATCGATCACCCGATCACCTGCGGCGGTTGGATCAGAGTGAAATGTGGAACTTTTTCACACGAGGCTGTTTCCAAATGGTTTTTAATCGCTGCTTTTTAATGCCCCCTTACAAAAAAACATTTTCACCATTGTAATCTTGTAATCTTGTCTTTTATTTCCACATCAGCCGCGTCTCTTTGTTAGGTACTTGCTTCTTTTACGATCCTACTATATTTGCACGGGTTCCTAAATCAGAGAGTGAACTGCTCTCACCGGACAGATTTTTATATAAGTAAAAATTGATTTTTTTGAATAAATGGAGGAATGAATACCACAAGATTGGATGTTATTCTGATGGGTGCCAAAATCACAGCTGTATATCATAATGTTAAATGATGTCTGGGTTTGAAATATACCACCAGATGGCACAGTAAATCTGGTGTTGCAGATTTATGCAGAGGAAAAGTGTTCAGTGTTGCTTATTGTGAAAGAATCATGTTGATATATCACATAATATATAACCTGATACTGCGAAATAATGACAATTTTTGAAAACTATCATAGTATTGTGAAATCATATTTCATCCACCTTCTTTTTACACTAATATAAGTTGTTGCAGGGAATTTTGATTGTATTCGAGTTTTCATTTCAAAACATCTTTGAGTTGTTTTTTTAACTTATTTATTTTATGAGACAAACAGGGCAAGCAATTATTTTTTTCAGAGAAACAACCATCATACAAATGTATTTTTTCCTGTTTGATTAAATATTTTGCCTGCATTAGTTTGCGTGATTATTTATCTCATGGCTTTTTTTTTTTTTTTTAATATTGAGCACTTTGGGTCTCCAAAGTAGTTATTCTCACATTTTACCAGCACCAATGTCTTGTGCACCTATAGGTTTTCCATAGGAATCTGTGGCCAACAACACAGCTTACTCAAAATAATGTCACTTTATTGGCAATGGTTCTTATTATTCCTAATTTTGCCACTGAAAACTGCCTCTTACCAGATGGTCTGGCCCCAGACATATCTTTCAACACATTTACACTGTTTTCCAAAACGGACCCCTCGACATATGCTTTGCCAAAACTAGTGATGCAGGGCCAACCTGGATCTGCACAGTAATCATCGAGGGGGTTGGGAGACATGGGATTTCTGGGCATCTGATGGGTGGCCTTCACAATCTCCTGCCCCATCAAACTTCCATGGGCCACTTTTTCTTTCAAAACCCTGAATGCTTTATTGAAAATATGCATACATAACACTTTTCCTACACAACAATACAAAACAATACAATCACTTTTGTAAATAACACACTGAACGCAAACCCACACATCACCCCTTCCCACCCTTGCCCAAGGAACTTAGAGATGCTACAGTAAGCCCTTAATAACCCCCACCCAGCCCCTACCCACAAACACCACCTTCACCTCTGAGAGAAATAAGACATAGTTAAATCAGAAACAACTCCCTTGGTAAACTCAGACAAAAGAACAGAGTAGACACCAGGTTGCATACAGACATAGCATTTGCCACCAGCAGGTGAACGATGGGCTTTTACCAAAACTCGTTTGGCTTCTTCGAGTGTGTGATTTGCGTCAAGTCTTCTTAAATAATGTCGCCTGTGGAAGAGGAGTCCATTCTGCGGTCCAGGAGGTGAGAAAGAGGTTTCCAGAGTGTGAATATCAGACCATGACACATGTAACCTACAGGAAAACACCACCGTGTGCCTCACGTGATTTGGCTTTGATATGGGTCAGAAGAGTGGCAACTGTCAATCAACAATGGCACACAAAGAGAGATTTTGGTCGATTACACAGACATGCGGTAAAGGAGATTTTCACATGGAGGAAACTCTTTAAAGGCGAGGGGTGGATAGTTCAAACCTGATTTGATTGTAGGTAACACACTTCCTAAAGACTCCTCCCGTTCCTATTGGCATGGGTGTTACTGTGCATATTCATTTGTAATAGTAGTGGTAGATAAAATGCAACTGAATACAAAGAAACCAAAAAAAAAATATATAAAAGAAAGTTAAAAGGTATTATAAACATTACAAAAAAAAGTGAGGACTCCAAATGTCTGGTTATATTTTAATATGATCATACAGGGATAGAGGTCAACCAAAAATGATATAATGTGAACAAAAAAATTTAAGTAACAAAAAATTCAATAAAAACAGACAGAAAAGCACTGTTTTTAAACATTTTTACTATATATCACTCTGTAGCAAATAGTCATTACATACCCTGAAAAAGGGAGGAAGAAAGCTTTGAATGGTGCACTGACCACTGAATAACTTGGCTGGAGAGCAAAGGGGGAGTTAATGCTGAATTCTCTCTATGCTCCAAGAGTGGTACCTTTAGGAGGGTGTAGAGGCATAAAGAGGCCTCAATTACTGTAGCAATCTCTTGTTAGGTTTTAAGTCTTCGCCAATACAAGCTTTTAAGCCAAAAGAATGGCAATTGTGGTGACCATAAGGCTATGAGAGCCTTATGCCACAGCTGTAGGTGCAAGAGAGCAAAAAGACCACTCCAAGTGCAGTGGAGGCGGCGGGGAGGGGGGGGGGGTGGAGGGGTTGTCATACATACTGAAGGTTTGTGTGCAACTGTATGAACAGGAAGGCAGTTTGTGTGTTTTAGGATTGCAACAACACTCCCTAACACTGTGGGCTCAGAGCGTGGTTCTGGTTATTGGTGCCTCTTCTCTTTAGGGCCGCGCCAACTACTTGTCCAGTAATTACAATCATTAACTTCCCATATGAATTAAACTTTTGCTAATAACACAACACTTTACAGCTTTTCGCAACATGCCTTGATCAAACTGCTCTCTTAAATTCCCTTCCCCCCCGTTGCCCACACACAAAGATGATTTGATGCCAATAACTCAGTGCCATTTAAATGCCAGGTGGTAAGGGGAGAAAAAAAAAAAAAAAAAAAAGGTCGAATGTAAAAATCAAAGCCCCAGATTAAAAAAAAGTTTTTCCTTTTACAAAATGGCTCTCAAGTATTCTTTGTTCCACAGACAGAGGTCCCTATGGGGCTTTGGATAACTTAGAATTGGTTTAAAATCCTCTTTACAATTTTACTAGGGGATTTGGAGAATAGGGAAGAGGGGAGGGGCAAGAATCTTCTGCTGGTGTGAATTGAACACACATACAAAAACACGCGCCAATTAAACCTGCACCCACAAATGTCAATTCTCACATTAATGTGTGTATGCATAATTGTTCTCATTCTCTCTCTCTCACACACACACACACACACACACACACACACACACACACACACAGGAGGGACAACAGTCACCGGCGTGCAATCTAAATCGCACTTGAACCCTTTCACATCTGAATGCATGTCTTCTGAGAAGGGTCATGGTTTAGGTCCTGACAGTGGAAACCCCACCTCGCCGACAACGTCAGACCCCCTCAGCGCTGATATGTGACCTGTGAATCCCTCTGTCCTTCTCCTCTTAGGCAGATGTAATGGAGTTGTGCGGTAGCTAGCTCGACAGAGGGGGATTTCTTTTTTTTGGGGGGGGGGGCTGTCAGTTGGAAACATTACAGCGACTGTCCTTGTTAGAAGTTAAATTAAGGAATAAAAAGTTTGTTTTCCTAATGTCGAGAAACAGAAAGTGGAATCTTCACGCTAAAGCTTTCCACGGGCACTACTCAAGCTAAGATTCACCTCTTAAATGAGAATAAACGCTATGACTATCATAAAAAATTCCAACATTTAGCATAGCCTTATTTTTGTGTTCTTTATCAGCTGGTCGGTCAGTGTTTTTACGATGGATATTTTCGGCCTTTGTCCAACATATCAAATGTGAGGAATATAGCAAGAACGAGGGGAAGAGGAAAACTTACATACAGAAGAGTTGCTATGTTCCCCTACGCACCATCCTCCCCAAACAACACCCCACCCGTGTCCATGGAGACATTATACAGGTAACGTGAAAGACAAAACAGGCAGACAGATGTAGTCCAATGGGTAGACGGCTGGTCTGCCGTGTCCGTCTGGAGGAATCACGGGGACTTGATGTGCTCCAAGCTCAAAGTGGACGTGGGTTTCCAGGGCAACTCTGCAAGGACTTGGCATGGCTGGTGACCATGCAGCAAGATAGGGGGAGAAGGGTCATTGGAGGAGGAGAACAGCCTGTTACAGCTCACCAGTGGATGGCGGAGGTATCCCGCTGGACAATGACTAGTTTTCCAGGCCTCTGGGGTCGGGATCAGGTTATGGATGAGGACTTGAATTTTCAGAGCGTCCGTCATCCCCTCCACCAATTTGTCTGGGCCAGTCAGGAGACAAGTTTTTCGCACTTCTTGTTTTCTCTTTTGTCTTGGTGGCTTCTGTTTGTTAATCTTGACTTTCTTAGGTTGGTAGATTTTATTTGCCCGTTTAGATTTTGATTTATTGTGGGATTCTTGGATTGTTGTCAAAGAGAGATTTCATTTGCTCGATGAGTGACCATCAACTGTCCATGTTACTGCAGTTCTCTGAGGAAAAAAAAAGAAAAGACATCAGGTAAATAAAGCTGCCACAATGAATTTGGTGGTTAAAAACTAAGTAGTAACAAAATTAACAACCAAAAACAGACATTTTAATATCTCAAAAACTGGGGAGATGGTGAACATCTGCATGCTACAAAATCTTCACACACATTTATAAAGGTTATACCTCATGCATGGACAGGCAGGTTGTCAGTTACCTCAAGTAGATTATATCCATGACTATTTTTTAAAGTCAACAATGTTCACTCTCACTATGGTAAAAACTGATTTGACATTTACCGTTGAGTCCGTCCGTCTCTTGCGAGTCGAGGAAGGGTGCAGGACCCCAGACACGCACTGTGCCGTCATCTGAGGCGGAAGCCATGAGTCCTGGGATAGCCGGGTTCCAGCTCACACAGTTAACGGTGCGCGTGTGTCCTGTTAGCTCAGCAATGGGAAGCTCACCACGCCTGTGCCAGATGTACACTTTGTGGTCTGTGGAGATGGGATGACAAGGTGAAAGCAAAGATATGCATGGGGAAAATATAGGAGAGCAGAAGCAAGTGCAACAAATTAAAGCAACGAAGTGAAAGGAAAAACATTCCTGTTTTTTCCATAAGCCCTTCAATTAGCAATCCAACAAATTCCCAGGAATGAGACTTGAGCGAAACAATGTTAGCAGAGGCAGTCTGACTGCTATAGTGTATTACACTGAACAGCAGCCACATCATAGTATTATAACTTCTAATATTTCACCTTCGCTGCCACTTGCAATGAAGTCTTCGTTGTGTCCTCCAAAGCAGGAGTGGATGGTGTAGAAGCCCTGGGTCACACCTTGGTACTTCCTCACGAGCACCCGGTCCTGAAGGTCCCACAGGTGTACTCCCTACAAGAAGGTTGTAGAAGAATAGACTGTAACTGCTGAAATTTCTTCTGTACTACCTGTTGAAGCAAAGTAGTGAGCTTGGTCAAAGCGCTTACCTGAGTTGCTACATTTAACAAAGCTAATCTTCCGTTCTTTGAAACAGTAAAAGACATGATAGGGTGGTCCTCCTGAACTCTGTAAAGGACATTTAAACAAGACACACAGTCAGCTATGTCCAATGTAATGCAGTGGAAGGGAAATATTCATGTCTTGAAGACCTAGTCCACAAAATTCTACAGTATCCCAAAATTTAGACTCATTGTCCTTCACTTGTTGCACTATTTGCTTTATTAAAAATATTTTTGGTAATTAATGTTCTAAACCGCAATCATTTTGGATAATTTTGGAATAAAGAAATTTAAGCACATTTTACGTATTAAAATCACATATATCTTATGTCTTTTCAACAAAGTATTTAACCTTTGTGTTTATAAATATAACAGTACATGCAGTAAGAAGGTCGACACCCACATGTTTCTGTCCGTAAGGTCCTCGAAGTTGTACCCCCGGATACGTTGGTGGGTGTCTGAGGCCAGCACTGTCCTGCCATCACTCAGGCACCACAGGCACTGCACCCTCACGCCCTCCCAAGAGTCCAACAAGTTACCATCCAGGTCCTGACAACACATGTTCATTTCAGCTGTTAATTTCCAGCATACTAACTCGTGCACACTTTTATCAACTACACAGAGACTTTCTCATTCACAAAACAGAAAAATTAAAACATAAACCATCTTCCCAACAAAATGCCATTAAAAAAATATCCCTATGGGTTCATAGGGTTCATGGCTGGAAAATCAATATATGGAAATAGATAATATCTTTTAGCTGCCCGTTTGAGGTCCACCTTTTAATCCACCTTGCTTGCAAACCTTCATAAACATAACATGTTCATCACTGAGTGAATACAGAAGTGATACATAATTCTTGAGAGGAAAAAGCTTACTAATAAACTCATCATATTAAAAATGCTGTCCATTGAAAATAAAAGGGGGGAAAAAAAATCATGCATTGACTTACACACTGATAAAACTGTCCCCTCTGTCCTCCAGTGACAAAGCGTTTGCCATCGGGGTTCCATGCCACACTGGTCAGACTGTCTTCATGGGACTGGGACATTTTGTTGCGCAGCTCCCCCGTCTGGTCGACAAAGAGATTGACAAAGACAACGGAAAGGCAGAGGAGGAGAGAAAAATGGGGGGGGGGGGGGGGGCAAGAAGAAGAAACATTAAGTAAGAATGGGGGAGGGTCAAATAAAAAGAAAGGGGGGGGGTGGTATGGGAAAAGAGGAGAGGTCATTGAGTACACACAGCCTATGGAGTATCTATGGGAGGCTCAATGCATGTTCTGCTTTTCCACTTGTTTACTGAATTTTAATTAGAAAGCTCCATTCTTTTACGTGACCAATAAATGCTCTACTTCTTATTTTCCCAATCAAGTACACAGAAAAAAGTGACTACCATATGGAAAACTGTTGGAGGTATCACAAGTAGGGGATTATATCAAACTAAATACAGAGGGATGTTACCTGAACATTCCAGAGCCAGAGCTCAGAGCAGTCATCGGGTCCACAGGCGATCAGGTAGGTGTCATCAGGACTCCAAGCTAAGTAGGAGACTCCGTATGCATGTCCCTCCAGGGTTCGCAGCAGCTTCAACTGGTGGCTCTCCTGCACAAAGATGGGATTAAGATGATTATGATGAAATGAATTTAGACGCACTGAGGGTTGGGCTCTTATTTGCAATGGTACTAGGATTATGTATTAAGTATTTAAACCAAAGTCAAACATGCAAGTTCCGGAAATGTCAAACAGGCTTTAAATAAAAACCGATACCAGTGTTGGTTTCCCCTAATAGAAGGGCTGTAATGGCACATACCATATTTAGTGATACATTTTATAACAGATGTTTATTTACAGTATGATCTTTGTAGGGCCTCTGTAAAATGCATTTGTTTTGATAAACAAATTCTATTTTTACGTACCATGTGTATCGACACACAGCTACATGTGTGTTTATCATAAGGATGATCATGATTTAAATGCAAAGAAAATATTTTACAGTCAGATGCATATAAAAAGATAAACCAGCCTGCTAAATGTGTAAGTAGACCTAACCACTACATTCCAGCAGGGTAATTTTAGCTGTGAAGTCAATCATAAAAAGAGGAAGTGTGTATTTATTCAGGCCTTTTTTCACACTCACCGGGTCAACCTGCCAAATTATGACAGTAGTGTCTTTTGAGCCAGTGGCTAGTTTGGTGCCATCATTTGAGAATTTGCAAAACCACACCTCATTACAGTGCTCTGTCAGAATCTGCTGGGTGTAACAAGGGAACTGCTTCCTGTGAAAGGGGGAAAAAGGGGGGGGGCCGAAATTTAATATCTTCATATTGTCTTTGTTTAAAAATGCTGCAGTAACATTAAATAAACAACACAAGGCAAGGATAGAGGGGTGAAAATCAAGGTCAAAACTTGTGAAAAGTATAAGAGTATTGCAGGAATGTGGGGGTGAGATGCCAGGGACAAGATGTAAAACAGAGTAGATGAGTTAAGTTCTGATACAGGAGAAAATTTTTGCAAATACAAACCAAAGCTTTCAGCAATGTGATGTTGCAACACTTTAGTTTTGTAACATCCCAAAGGTCAACTAGTATCTAAATATTAGATGCCGAACGCTGATTATTTAGCTAAGCTGTGCAGTACCAACCTGCTGCAGACATGATCGAGGAGGAGAGAGACTGAGTCCAGGTTACTGTCCAGCTTGGTGTTGTGATAGAGGCAGCGGTCCCTCTGCAGCTCCACTGCTTGCCGAAGCAGGGTCTGCAGCCGCCGCGGGGGCAGCATCACAGAAGGTGGCAGGTAGGCTGCAAGTAAAGATGAAAGACATATTAACCACATGAATAGGTTCTGTGCATAGCTCCATGGCAATATGCTTTAAGTCTACATGGTCAGTGTATGGACATGACTCCTCACTCTGTAATTTGTCCAGCAGTCTGCAGCGTGAGGCAGTGCCCTTGCCCTCCCACTCTGCCTTGGCCCTCAGATCCTCAGCATGGCTACACATTAGGTACCTGCACAAAGATGTTGAGGCAGAGTCCATAGCATACATGGTAAGATGTCCATAATGAAAATAGAATCAGAAAAATGTATACATGTAGACAAGTTAGCTAACTAACTAACTACTACTGCAGTACTACATTTCCTCCTGGTAAAAGACCCTGCACAGTCCGGATTATCAACAAACATCGGATGAAACCTTCTACAGTATGCTGCAGAACAATAAGTGGAGAAACTGCTAATATTGATTGTGGAACAATCTGAAAGAAATTCGTTGACACCATTAAGGACACATTTGGATACAACTGATTGATTGGTCTAAGACAGGTGACAGGTCAATAAATTGAGTCAGTCTGTCAACTGAGTGACAGACTATTAAGACAAAAAAGGCTTTTAGGTGGTGTTGAGTGCTCAGTTCCCACTAATTGATTAGAATGTCTTTGCTGAAAGCATGGGGACTGTGTGTTGAACAGACTATGAATCAGATAATCAAATAGCTAGTGACACTCTTATTATGTAAGTCAAAAGAACTAATTGACAGGATATGTATAATGGAGAACCTCACTGATAACAAACTTGATATGTCATTGATACAAGGCACTGATTTCTAACATGTTGTGAAAGCAATCTATGTTACTGCAGGTTTAGACTATAAAAAAAACTTAAGAATAAAGACTCTAGGTTTTTGAAGGTCCCAGGATTACAGCTGATAGTCAACGCTCCCCTGGGTTTTTCTGTGCAAAACTGGTTGCGCTCTCTGTTCAAGATAAATATGCATCTGTCTCCTATAATTTATTGTGTAACTTGATAAAACAGTAGCTGTGAGACAACATTAAACCTTAAAAATTAACATTTACCTTATTATTTTCATTGTGGGTTTAATAGGTTAAACAGCAACTGCCCTGTTACATGGGAGGTAAATTCCATCCCAACTACTAACTAGCCACATTTACAAAGTCAGGCAATTCAAAGCTTCTTAGAGCTCCTATTTATGTGTCAAATTTGTTGCAAGTGACTCACTAAACAGAACTTTATTTCAGTAAATTCTCAACTACTTTAGCTGGTTCACCGCTGTTGGGCTGTATCATGATTATTAAGCTATCTAAGAGCTACATGGGCATTTACAGTAGTTGTAGGTGAGTATTTGTGTGGACAGGGTGAACTGTCTGGTGACTGCTATGAGACAGTATTAAACTTTTAACTGTACCCGCTGAGTACATGGATGCGATCTGTGTTGTACTTCAGAGGTGTCAGCTCTCCCCGGAGCACCTGCAGAGCCTCCAGGACTTTGCCATCCTCCAGATACTCTAGGTACTTCTGCTGCAGCAGCAGAAACTTCATACGCTGAGCAGCAGAAGAGAGAGATAAGCACAGAGAAGATATTTCTATTTAAAAAAGGCAAGAGTAGAGAAGGAAGACAGCAGAAAGAAAAATAAGCATAAACTATCTAAGCTTTCCCTGTAACATTGATCAGATGTGATTTCAACCACTGATCCAACAACAGATGTCTGCATGACCATAGAAGGACAAACATTTTCACATTTCTAGGATACAGCTGTGCACTGCAACATAAAAAAAAACAAAACACGTGGTAGCAAATTGCAAGGCTGCATGATATTATTATCCAAATATATTTATAGATGTGCCCAAGACATACAGTAATATCAACATCAACAGCAGAATTCATTCATAATTCCTTCACTGGCAAGTGTTTATCAGTTGCTGATGCTGGTCAACCAGTGGTATTAAGTCTGTCTTATCTCAGGTATGCAGTGGGAGCAACAGCCCCACCAACTGGTGCAAGCACAGCTACACATACTGCACATAAATTCAAGAAAACTTCCACCCACGGATATCTACAAGGAAGGAGCACAAAAACACACATGCATCTCTTAACTCTGAAGCTAGGTCTGTGATACCAAAAAATTTTGAGAGGTGAAGTGAAAGTCATGTTGACATTAATAACACTAACCTGCTTTAACTCATGATAAAATGGCCACCGACATTGTAGATGCAGATTAAAATCAACAGCTACATCATTTGAATCAACAACAAAACTGGCAATGGCAGCTATTAACTTGAGATGTCTGACTTTGGCACAGTGCAGCAATTTTTTCAGTATGAAAGCTAAGGCCAATTATTCTAAGATGAGTCCTAGCACCAAAATAATACTAAAAAAAAAAAAAAGATACAAGAAAACTTCAACAGGTCAATCAAAATGCCAATTTCAAATGTGCAAACGTTAACAGGAAGCAAAATGTTTTTCTAAAAATATATTTCCTATTTTAAAAGATGTTCCTACAGCCATCTCTTATCATTTTCTCAGTGTAGAACTAGGGAGTACTCAAAACCTGCCAAAGATTTTTCTACATGGTATGGAATTGGAGCACAGCTCAGATTTTACTCTTGCAACAACATCTGGATTAGCAATATATTAAATACAAGTAACGCATCTTCTTTCAAAAACAACCTCTAAAATGAATGCAACTAAAATTCCTAAAAACATGTGCTCATGACTTATAGTCTGACAACTTTAAAATCAAAAAAGATTTAATGTTCAAAGTGAAAACAAATATAAAATACTTAAATCACATTGGTATTCGCTATAAAAAAGTAAGACTATGTTCCTGCATTATACTGTAGATTGATATTTTGAAACAGGGCTGCAACTCATGATTCACTTGCCACTATTTTCTCAGTTACTTGTTTAATCCTTTTGTTAATAAAATGTCAGAAAAAAGTGGGAAATGCTTTACACAATTTTCTAGAAACCCAAGTTATGTCTTCAGATTGCTGCTACTGCCTGACCAACAGCAATTAGGTTTAAATGTCAGACAAACAGCAACCAGTCCTTATATTTGAGAAACTGGAACGATCAAAAAGATTTAATCTTTTTTCTTGAAAAACTAGTAAATCAATTAGTCAATGGTCAAAATACTCTAAAGGGTAATTTTCAGCTCATCCATGAAGGGATCAATTAACTAATCATGTCAGCTCCACGTGAAACAGACTGATTCGCTCATTCCCTGAATCTAATGTGACATCCGTTCCTGTTGCTACACTTTCCCAGGCCTCATCCAGAACATTTTAGCATTCGCTGTTCCATAACTACAACCTGCAGCGCTGCATTATAACAGCACCGTTCTAGAAGCTCCAGCTGTGCCTGCTAACTAACTGACTGTCATTCAGCACAGTTTAGGTTTGGGCAAAGGGAGCTTACCACAATAGCATTGGGAGAATGCATCAATGCTCTCAGCTCATTGAGATCATTCTCAGCCTGGACCAAAACAAAGAGGCAGGGTGGAGGGAGAGAGAGGGAGAGAAATGGTTAGCTCAGCAGTTTCCATACATGCACAGGAAAAAAAAACAATCACATGAACAGTAATTCAGATTTTATGGTCACATTCATGTTTAAGATGAGTAAACTGAGGCTTTCACAGCGGAGCTGGTGGCCATGTGCTGTGATTATAATTACAATTGGCAACATTACACCTTTACATCTCTCACAAAATACTGGCCAATTTTGTTATCCCATCTATTACATACATTTTGGGAATCAAAACAAATATTGAATGAATGGCTGGTTTACTATTAATCAGTGGAGGGTACAGACCTGCCTGCCACATCTAAACATTTACCAACATGTGTCTCAAGACTAACATTAATTTTCAAGGATGCAGTTCTGACATAGTTTCATTGTTCCAGAATATTCACAAGGGATCTCTGAAATGTTGAAATGATGGTGTTCTGTGGCAAGAACAGGTTAATGCAACTAGGACTGGGGATTTAAAATGCAAGTACATAAAAACTCTCTAAAATGTGCCATTTTAAACCTAATGTTTTCAAATTCATCAATATTAGACCTAATGGCGCTCTCGTGGTATCCTGCAGTAATGATGCACAATGGTTTGTGTACTCTGATTGAAAAAAATCTTGACCTTTTAGAAAAATCATAGGCACATAATGAGGCATTAACATTCTTCTAAACCTAATAAGATCAGATTTTTTTCCCTGAGCCATAAACATTAACAGTTATAAAGACATTTAAATATTATTCTGACAAAAACAAATTATACAAGAAAGATAATCAGTCTGTGCTTGACTGTTATAGACTTTCCACAAGGCCATGTGCATTAAAGTTACCAGTTCCAAAGTCAAAAGGCACTTCAATTCTGTAGATCTGTAGGTCAAGAAAATAGTTCCATGTCAAATACAGTGATCCACTGGCACTTGTCAGGAATTTGTTTAAGTCTTGTAAAAAAATACAAGTCTGAACCTGTGCAGCTGTGGCCCAAAAGCAGACTTGATTTTATGTACTTTGCTTATGCTTCAAAAACTACTGATAGAAATCATGTTTGTTTTTGTTGATAAGTCATATGAATTGAGTTTAATCTACAAAGATATATGTCTGCTGCTTTCTTGACCAAAAAAGCTCTCCATGCTAAAGTACAATACGGAGAACAGATCTCAAGAAGGGTCACTAATTTCCCATTTATCAAAGTTCTTGCTATTATATAAGTATCGTAGCCCAAGACCAACCTTGTCCCATTCCCCCTCCATGACATGGTTGCGGAACTTGGTAGCTGACGGGTGTTCCAGTCTGCAGCCTGACTCCTGCATCAGCAGGTCCACTGTCTGACTGCAGAGACACAGAGAGAGGAAGAGGGACAGAGACAAAGTTAGGCAGACATATTGACACAAGACAGATGGGATAAAAGGAAGGAGAGGAAGAGTTTAAAAATGACAAAATCAAATTCAAGTATCAAAGCCAAGGATAATAATTCGGCCATCAAAGCTCTGTCTGTACTCAGAAAAGGTGAGCTCAGTCAGCATGATCTTGAAATGTTAGTACATGATCATATAAAAATGGTATTTCTGGTTAGAATATTCAACTTGTCTTTATTATCTAATCATTTAGTACATTTCGCCATGTAAGAGAATGTTTTTTAAGGATAGACAATAGGTGAGTAGGACATGTACAACAATATTTGTAGAAGGCGGACAATATTAACATCACTGGCTGACAATAGGACAAAGGCAATTTCATGGCCAACAGTATCTGGAGGTTGCCAGCCCCGTGTAGTTTTGTGTCACCAGGGTATTATTTGTGGACAGTGGGAATCCACCAACATGAAACCAGCTTCCGCTGCAGTTGACATCACCCTCTCAGCCTGTCAACCATGAACCATAACCATCTGTCCAAACACCATCTCTCCGCTAACACACTTCACCACCACAGACAGCTCTGCTGAGTTGCATGTGTGTGTGTGTGTGCACGAGAGATAATGTGAGTGGGTTGGAAATGGGGGGGGTTGGGGGGTGGCTGATACCTTCAGCATGATGACATCATTCTCAGGTATCAATGGAGTGGCGCAGCAGCTCTGTGTTGAGCCTCTCATCCAGCTGGCTGCTACGCTGCTTTCACTTGCATTTCCCCAGCTGAAACGTAGGGGCTCTGTTTCATACAAGGCAATGCCATGTACCCCCCCCCCCCAAAACCCACCCTCCGTAAACATAGCTATGTTAGGTTGTCTTGCATGATGCCTTATTATGGAAGCGAAAATATCTCAGTTGGACAGTAGAGACCGGCGGATGTCCCACCGCCAGCAGCAAGGCCACTTTGAGGAAGACGACTAGACGTACATTTCTTGAGATCCCACTGTGCTATAATTAGATTCAAACACTGCGTTGCCATCTAAAAACAGCTGGTAGAGAGGGCATTCCTCATCCGCCATGAAACCCACCGATTCTGATCAATTCAGGACCGACTGTGGGCAACGTTATCGACCTCTGACTTTAAATAAATACAAGCACGTCACTGTTTGTGACTGTCTGTTAAACACATTGCTCCGACACGGGGACGGTGACAGGGAGAGAGGACATCCAGCCAGGAAGAAAGTTATGGCGTCCACGGGAGACCAGTAGGAACCGGTGATTGGGGCGATGGATAAAAAAAAGAGTTGCTGGAAATGACAGCTCAAGACGTGCACCCGGAATACTAAGATAACCTGGACAGTTTTCACGGCCACGGCGTGGCCGACCTATTAATGTTCCTACCACAAAGTCTTGCAAAAAAAGAAAAACCAGAAACCCCCAATGTTATTTTCCGGGGCCAGCCAAGTTGGAAAAGGAAGAAAAACCCAAGCCACCGGGGCGAAAACCGACGCTGGCACAGCGCACATCAACATTTCCTCCGCATTTATTTTGCGCAACAGCCCTCGAAGCGCCAAAAAAATAAATAATAATAATAATAATAATAATAATAATAATAATAATAATAATAATAATAATAAAACCCCTAAACCTCGATCGCCCCTCCTGTGCACTTTAATCAAGCGGCTAAAACGAAGTTTCTCCAATCTCACGACACCGACTTCACGATTCGCCGACAACAACAAGTCAGCCCCGATCCCGTCGTTGTGAATAAACGTTAGATGATGTAATGCCTTTAATTCAATGCGAAATCTATAACGTTGATCATCGCATCGTGGCGTCGCTTTAAAAAACAACGTTTCGTCGACCCCGGCAGCAGGAGAAGCGGCGGCGGCGGCGGAGGAGGCCAAATGCTGGACGGTGTTTTATGTTCGTGTGGAGGTTTAAACGCCAGGGCACAACACCTCAGCGCAGGCTAGTAGCCGTTAGCTACCGAGCTAACTGTTATTGTGCAAGATGGACCCCTTCTTTCTACCAACTGCCGAGCTCGCAGGCTAACTGCCCCATCCCCCCATGTTTGTGTATGTCAACCGCACCGACGGCGCTTTTACCGGCTGCGATTTCGCCGTTTCACACGAAAAACCAGCAACGCGGATTATGCTTCGTGTCTTCGACGTTGGCGTTAAACGCCTCGGTGGTTTTTTTGACGACTGACACATCGAATAAACTTACTTTAGCCCCAGTCCGTGGAGATGTTGCCCTATTAATCGTATGACATCTTCCTCCGCCTGCGATAGCCGTTTCTTCTTTTTCAGTGAACCGACCTCCGAGCCCGAGGTCGTAGAGGCAGCCGAAGTCCCCGAACCGGGCCCGGTCGAGGACCCGTTACTGGTACCGACGCTATTCCCGTTGTCCGTGCTGGAGAGGAGCCCGTTGGAGTGGGTTCCGCCGGCCGAGGATGACTCCCCGTTTTGTGCGCTGTTTAGGCAGGAAAGCTCCGAGGATTCTTGTCCCTGTCCTGCCCCGTTTGCCTGCATGCTGCTGCTGAGGTTGTTGACAACACTTCGGCTAAAGTGAATGGCAGAGGTGGCTTGAGAGTGCGGAGAGTGCGTAGCAAGTCCTAGGACAACTCCAGAGAGGCCTGTCACAACTGCTGAAGCCCCGGGCTCTCCTGCTCCCTCCGCCGCCGAGGCTCGGTGCTTCTTCCGCGGGGGCGGCGACGCTCCGCCGGTGTCCGAGTCGGAGGAGGAGGAAGCGGAGGCCAGAGTTTCCTCACCGAGAGCGGCCGTGGTTAGAAGCCGGCGGAGCTCCGGGTGGGAAATGAAGGTTAAGCTTCCAGATTTGAGGCCTCGTTGTCGGGCTGGGAGCAGACTGTCACAACGGCGGCCCTGACAGTTCGCCCGTTTTTGTTGTTGTTTCTCTCAAAACAGCTGCAGCTCTAATGGAGTCCTGAGGCCCTGACGTAACCGGAAATTCCTACACTAGCAGGCTTCCGGGTAGAATTATAATCCATGGGTGGCGCATAAGAACTTAGCGTGATAATTATCTTGCAAAAAATAACACTTCTAATTAAAATTCGCTTGAATATCTGCAGAGACATTACTTTGATATATTGTAAATTATAGATCGGCATAATGTACGAATCTCGCTTTGTCTTCCTGCAGGTGTCCAGCCTTTGCATTTTCACACTAAACCATTGACATCTCAATAAAACGTGTAGCCGAAAAAAAAAAATTCTCCGAGATTGGGCCTGAATAGTATGTAGGTAACAAAAATGGCTAAAAAAAAATAGTCCTGACCAAACCCATATATAAATCCGAAGTAATCACAGAGACTAAGGTTGTCATATAAGGCTTGGTTGGGCCCCCTCCCCCTTTGATACATAGATTTTCACAATTTACTAGGAGCAGTTAATCATCTGGTTATTCTCTTGATTATTTGATTAGTCGTTTGGTATATAAAATATCAGAAAATTGCAAAAAAAAAAATCCCTGTTTAAATTTGCACATTCAGTGGTACAGTCTTTATATGTACTTTTTGTCAAACAGTCCAAAAACCCAAAGATACTAAGTTTACTATCTTGTATGACAAAAAAAGCATCAAATTCTCACATCTGAGAAATTGGAACCGTCATATTTTGGCATTTTTGCTTAAAAATTATTACAGCTATTATTTTATTATCAATACAGTATATTCATTTTGTATCGGTCAGCTAATCTCTTAGCTCCTCCTTCAAACTCCACAAAGCTGACTGCAAAGTCCTGATAACCATAAAACTGGTTTCAGATAAAGTCACAGATCTACCTACCAACCTAATCTATTCAGTCCAGTCACTTTAAAAACCGTCATTACCATTACTAATGTTATTAGGTTGATATACAATATCATATTACTGTGTAAATGAAGTAAATATTAAATTAATGAATTAATAAACAAGCAACAAGTGGCAAGAGGTACCTTAATTGTATTAATAATTACATCAGTTATTACCCTAATTAGTTCAAATTACCAGTCAGAGTCAATGAATGAATAACAAATAAATACATCCCAACCTGTTGATTGTACAGTCCTTACCCTTAGCATGGTAGCCCTCTCATTAGTACGCTAACATGCTAATATGCAGCACTTAACATTTAGTATAGTCAGAACAATTTCCAATATCTGTGTTGGAATGCAGGGCCTTTAATCCGACCGCTTGGTCAAAAGCTGCATGTGCTTGCCGTGGCTTGTTCACTTAAAACACTGCCATCTACATCGCATGGCAAAAAACCTTTGAATCTTAGTGCAAACATTTTTATTAACACAGTTTAAATACAGTATGATCAGCCTACCTGCCTTACAAAACCTGAGCTCAAAGTAAAACATCAAGAGAGAGCAATTTATATGTCTGTTCCAAGCTTGTAGTCTCATAGTACTCTATGAATCAAGTGCAAAGTGATAAAATTCTTTAATGCAGGATTTTTGTGAGATATTCAACTGTATATCTGAATAATGTGCAACTACACAAAATCTTTTTCTGTTCTTAAATTTCTTTGTGGGTGAAATGTTGTTTCACATTTTAATGCTCATAATAATATTACTTTGTTTTGTTGGTCTACTTCCATATGCTTTACATAGCTACAGTGCGTAAAAGAAGGAAAAAAATAACTGTGTATATCTGAGAAATGGAGCAAAATGGACTCGTCCTTTTGTCAATGACATTTCCTCAGGTGAAAAAAGTCAAGAAAGGTCCCCAACTTGATGTGGAAGGGCAGTGGTCACTGGACCAACATTGCCACCAGGCTTGTCTTTGCCTTTCATGAAGAAGGTTAGCAGCTCCCCTTTCCCTTTGACAAATATGGGCCCTCTACGGATAAAGCGGAAGCCATAATCCTTTAGGATGTTGTAGCAGTCCTCTACCACCTGAGGGCATACAAAGAAATGAGCATAAAATAAAAAAAAAATTTAAAAAAGGGAGCACTAATAAGAAACATTCAAGTGTGTTGTATGCCTGCATTTGTGTGTGTGTGCGGCGCTACCTGGATGTTTCCCATCACTCCGGTGGATTCCATCCTGCTGGCCACATTGACTGTGTTCCCCCAGATGTCATAGTGAGGTTTACGAGCTCCAATCACACCTGCCAGAACTGCTCCCTTATTCAGACCTGATAGGGATCAGCATGGAAACATGAACCTATACGCTTGCAAATGCGCAGAGAGAAAGACACAAGAACAAATGCACACACAAACACTCACTCACAAACATCCAGACATACACACACTGACCAATACGGAGCATGAAGTTGTTGAAGGACTGTTTGTTGAGGTTGTTAAGGGTGACTTTCATTGCCAAGGCGAAGTCCGCCAGGTCAGCGAGGTGCTGCCAGTGCTCAATCAGTGACTCTGGCTGTAGAATAACAGTATATACAGTAATCTCATGGTGACCATCATCACCATTAACAGCACTATCTGAGACAAAGCAGCAGATATTTATATTTGCAACAAGGTTTATATGTATGATAGAAGCTGTATTAGGGTCCCACCTTGCGGTTGCTGTATCCATTGGTGTTGCTCCCTGGGGTGAGTCCTGATGCAGCCATGTAGGTGCTTCCAATTGTCTTGATCTTAGTGATGAGGCGGAAATCGTCCCTGTCTAGCAACTGGCGGAGAGAGTGGAAACTATTTAGTTTTCAGGGAGCTGTAGGCATTTAAAATCTCTGCAGTTTGTTAACACCACTAATGTTGCATGAGAGTAGTACTGTTAAATCTAAATATATGCAGCCAGCAGTAGGAATACCGCCAGGACTCACGCTGTCAAAGTCTGAAATTATCTCATTGAGAATCCTGAGACACTCGATACCGCCGTTGTTGATGCTCTCTTCAGTGTAGAAGTCGGAAAAGTTGGGGATGGAAGCAAACATCACACCTATTTCATCGTAAGACTGGCTGTACAGCTCCTTTGAATGATGAATGAAGATGTTAGTTTGCTCTGATTTTGCTGGGGTTTTTTTTCTTTGATAAGTGGTTACTAAAATACACTGGAGAGCGGTATTATGTAATTATGAAATAAACCACAAGATGGCTCAGATATGCAATGAATTACATTGTGAAGAGGCACAGGTGTCACATATGGCACCATCATTTCTTTAATGATGCGATTGAGAAAAGTTAAGATGTTGCATTAGTTGTTTTTTATTAGTTATGTCTGTTGCCCCCATTTACAATGTGTGCAAGATGGCTTTTAAACAGTATCCTGCTGTTTGACATTTTCCCCCTCCCTGTTCCTGACATTCCTCATTCAGATCATTTTCTTTTTCTTTACTCACTACCCCCCAAATATGTAAACGATTCTGTAAGCTAGTGCACACTCATACATACTTCATCTCTCTTTTTGGAGCCCAGGAAGTGTTTGGCCACATGTTCAGGCAGCATGTTTGTGACCAACGCTTCGTTCCAACGTCGCATCTCAAACACTCTCTCTTTCTGGTCATGGACGCCAATCTTCCACAGGAACAGCTTTCTGGACTGACACTCCAACTGCACAAACACCATGGAAAAGATGAGAGCGAGATATCAAGAGATTTTGGAGAGACACATGTGCCATAACAAATTCTGAGAATTGCTTTGCCCTATTGGCAAAGCCCTGTTGTTGTTTCCCGTGTGGGTGCTGACTGAAGGCTGTAGTGGACAACAGGCCGTGGGCCAGCTAAGTGTGACACTATGTGGGTGTGCAGGAGAAAGTGACTCACATGGCGGGCGAACAAATAGAAGGCAATCATCATGACGATAATCATGATGGTCATGAGGTATTTAGACGGCACTATAGATTGTCTGCAAACACATTGATAGAGATCAGTTTAGTGATAACACATAAAGATCTTTGCACTTATTCAGCAGGAACATTGATCTTATATTGTATTTTATAAACACCAAAAACAACAAATTAGCAGAATCATAACCCACCGGCTTATCACAATCTGTTTATGTATTTTCAATAAAAGTATATTAAAATGCACTATTGATTAATAATAAAAAAACAACCCTCACCTGTAGGAGGAAAACTGTATATAGTCATACAGGTCATAAATGTCCCGCCAGCTGTAGATATTAACAGCTCCAGTTGCTGTCACAACCAGCACCATGAGGCCCAGTTTAATCAGATGGCTGACCTGTACCAACATGGCGGTCGCAATGAGCGACATCACAGCCATGAAGCTGTAGTGCTTTGGATTTTCTGCACAGCCGCCACTAAGTGACTCCAAGACGGGGCCAGAGGTGCTGTTGAAGACACGGAGGGACGGTGGCGCACAACTTAACTGCAACATCAAACATACAAAGAGTGTGTCATTTTCAGTGAACGCCTATCATGTAGCTTAGTCCTTCTAGCTAGGACACGATCTGTGACATGTGCAGCAAGTGAGAAAAACAGGATTAATTGGCTGAAAAATACAGGGCCACAGAGAGTATTGTATAAACCCAGTGCATTCAAGTGGAAACTGTCATGAAAATGAAAACTTAAGAGTTCATTCATGCATTTGGTAAATTTGTCTCTTAATTTCATTCTTTTTTTAAACATGAGCTTGGCAAAAGTCACATTTAGAATGTATTCTCTAGCTTTATTGTATGAAGCCAAGTGATGTTAGTTATTATTTAGCTTCTCTAGATATATAAAATATATGTTGAGAGAAAATCTGTTATGGTAGCAACAATAGGAATAGTAAAACACCTTCAGTTCTTTAATTTTATTTTTTCAAAGTGGGACTATTACCTCAACATGACAGCTAAGACAGAGAAATGGATGTTCACTATTCCTCTCAGACCTTGAAGGCAGAGGTGTGTGTAACAGGCTGCACCCGTGGGGCCCTGACAAATGAGCCAGCAGGCAGTTAGAAAGACAACTAATGGACCCCACTGGGAACATGAAGTCAGACACATAAGGCAGTGATAGTTTGATGAGGTAGAAATAGACCCCCCCCACACACACACACACACACACACACACAAACACACATACACACAACCACTAGCGCACACAGTGTATCAGAATTTGGTGATGTCTTGGAATCATACCATGTCAGCGATCACAGCCATGAAGCTGTAGTGCTTTGGATTTTCTGCACAGCCGCCACTAAGTGACTCCAAGACGGGGCCAGAGGTGCTGTTGAAGACACGGAGGGACGGTGGCGCACAACTTAACTGCAACATCAAACATACAAAGAGTGTGTCATTTTCAGTGAACGCCTATCATGTAGCTTAGTCCTTCTAGCTAGGACACGATCTGTGACATGTGCAGCAAGTGAGAAAAACAGGATTAATTGGCTGAAAAATACAGGGCCACAGAGAGTATTGTATAAACCCAGTGCATTCAAGTGGAAACTGTCATGAAAATGAAAACTTAAGAGTTCATTCATGCATTTGGTAAATTTGTCTCTTAATTTCATTCTTTTTTTAAACATGAGCTTGGCAAAAGTCACATTTAGAATGTATTCTGTAGCTTTATTGTATGAAGCCAAGTGATGTTAGTTATTATTTAGCTTCTCTAGATATATAAAATATATGTTGAGAGAAAATCTGTTATGGTAGCAACAATAGGAATAGTAAAACACCTTCAGTTCTTTAATTTTATTTTTTCAAAGTGGGACTATTACCTCAACATGACAGCTAAGACAGAGAAATGAATGTTCACTATTCCTGTCAGACCTTGAAGGCAGAGGTGTGTGTAACAGGCTGCACCCGTGGGGCCCTGACAAATGAGCCAGCAGGCAGTTAGAAAGACAACTAATGGACCCCACTGGGAACATGAAGTCAGACACATAAGGCAGTGATAGTTTGATGAGGTAGAAATAGACCCCCCCCACACACACACACACACACACAAACACACATACACACAACCACTAGCGCACACAGTGTATCAGAATTTGGTGATGTCTTGGAATCATACCATGTCAGCGATCACAGCCATGGTAAGAACAAAAATGGCCGCCATAGCCCATGTGTTTCTTGCCCACCGGATGCGATCAATCCAGATGGAGAAAGACACCAACCTCTTGGAGAACATCTGTGACACACAAACATCAATGCCCTTATGGTCGACATCAAGTGTTGTGCACTCAGCAGGTCACAAATTCCCATGTAACAAATAGAATGAGTGTATATTTTTCAGACAAATCCCCTAAATACTGTACATTAACTATACATTAAAATCAGTCTTAAGTCGAAAATCTGATATTACAAATCAGCCCTGAGAATAACCCGGTAAAATGAAAAATAATATCTGTGTCAGAGCTTCCCTTTTTCAGTGAATGTATACCTGAATCAAAAGGGGTTGTACAATTAGCAATTCTGAGAAAAACAATTAATTCTGTTTCCCGTCACCACAACCATGGATCCTCTTTTGCTTTCTCACCCTGGGGAAGATGGCGGCCAGGGAGCACATGGTGAGGATTAGCAACAATACCTCCCCTATTGCAAGAGTCACGTAATTCACGGCCAACCTAGAACAAGAGCACACATTTTCAGTATATTTGTAATGATTCCTAACAAGTAAACTAAGCAGAGCATAAAATAAAGTATACTTTAAGTAAAGTTAATGTTGTCCAAGGCACAACTGGTTCATATATGAATTTGCAGATGGGTAGGCTGTAATTTAAGTCTGCATGCATGTAGCTTCAATATTAGGCATTAAATTCATATATAAATATATACATGTCATATATTTTTCACTCACAGTGGGTCTATGAACACCTGCATTGCTGTGATGAAAAACAGTACTATCATGCAGCAGCAGAAGGCCGCTCCACTTCGCTTCTCCTTCTCTGAGGAGTAATGCTCCTCCAACTTTCCATCCACAAAACGCAGTGATACAGGGTTGATCTGATGATCCTTCATTCTGTGAGGAAAAACAGGATGCATTCCTATCATTTCATAACTGAGTACTTTATTTTTCCATTTTTTTGTCAGCATTTCTAACTTTGACATCCATCTAGTGTTGGAGTCATATTCCTCTGTTCTTCTAATTCCTCTTTTCATTTCTCCTGTTTTCTTACATTTGTTGAGTTTCTCTCTGAAGCAGCTCCTGCTGCAATCGTCTGTTGATCACTTGTTCCTCAATCATCTTATTCCTCTGAGAATTAGAAAAACAGGGATTAGACAAGGGTAAGATTAACTCGTACATTTACTGTATGGGATTTGTCCGTGCATTTCTATACACTGGAATCAGTGCACTCTTTACCCATCTGTACTGATATGAACCTGTCTGTAGCAAAAGTTTAATTTCAACACAGGTTTATGGATGACAATGAATAAAGACACTTGTCATAGATCACCTCCTGTTTAGACTCAGTGGGGCTGGACTGAGGTGAGGCCATGTTTCCATTGGTTGCTGTAGTGTTGATCAACTTATTTGAATTTCTATTGGTCAATGTACTGGATGTCTGAGGGAGGAGAAGGAGGAAACCAGCCGCTAATATTACATACATGAAAATTTCATTTTAATAAAATATATCATATAGACATTTTAATTTCATTTTAATAAAATATATCACATAGACTGGAAGTACACTTTGTGGTTTTCTTTGTTTTTGGGTCAAGAAAACCTTATGTCTGAGTTATGTTCCTCATGGCCTGAAATAAACAAGGAAATGTTTTTGAAACCTAAAATGAGATTAGCACTGAAACCACTCACATTTCCACTGAGCCCATTTGCCACCTCTTTAGGCACTAGAACCAAGTAAGTGTCGAGGCCCTTCTCCAGCAGGTACTCGCACCTCTCTCCACCATTCCCTGGCTCCAGTTCAAACTCTCCGTGCAGGCTGTCCTTGGTGGTCTGGGAAATATGCACTCTCCTGTGTAGCACCCCCCCCCACACACACACACAGAGTTTTAAATAAAACAGAATGTGGCTGCCTGCCATGACAGTACACCAAAGCATTGCTCTGTTACCCAGGGATCCCCCCAGACTCCATCTTATTGGCTACAGTGACATCTGTGGACCAAACATCAAACTGCCATCTCTTCTGGCCGAGCACTCCCCCCAGCACCGTCCCCGTGTGGACACCCACACGCATGTCCACGTCCGTCTTCGTCTTGTCTCGCACATAACTGGAACATGAACGAAAGCAGAAGACCAATTTGGTAACTCTGAAGTCCTTATTAGACAAAAACCTCAAATGTTTCTTTACCTTATAGATTTGAAAAGATCTTTATTTCCTATAGAACTGTCCTATCCTCTTCTTATTCAAAATGTACAATTTTTATAACTTTTTTTTATCAACGTATCCCATCTCCACTCTTGTATAACTGTGCTATATCTTCGTCTGACAGTAATTGTGAATTCCTGCTGTTAAAGAAATAAATATTGTCAGTAGTTTGTGTCTTTTTTTCCCTTAAATGTGAAAGTAGAGTCACTGCTTACGAGATGGCTTCTACCATTGCAAGGCCCATCATTATGGAGCAGGCTGCATGGTCCTCTCTGAAGTCAGGAAGACCACAGATACAATAGTAACAGTCGCCAAGAATCTTAATCCTCAGCTGGTGATGTTGCTGTAAAATGAGGCCAGACATGTAGATTTAAATGGCACATTATCGATACCTCAAGTTTCAGAAATATTTTCTGGCAGAATTTATTATCAAAAAAAATGGGAAAAAAATGACACATCAGTGATATAAAACACACAGTCTTCATCATACGGGACTCATGATTTACGCTGTTTGACCAGAGGAGGACAGATTAGCACAGAAGAAAATACAGTAAAATACAAGCAGATACTCACTGCTGCCAGTTTATCAAAGCGTGCAAACAGTTCATTAAGCAGCTTTACAAGCTCCTGGGCACTGCAGGCTGAGGACAGCTGGGTGAAGCCCACAATGTCAGCAAACAGGATACTGCAGTGAAAGCACAGATGTTGAAATTTAACACTTAAAGAGTTAAAACAAAATCAAACATCCAAAAAAGGCTGATTTTTTGGACCTGACCTGACGTTTTCATGGCGGTACATGTACATAGTGTTGAACTGTTGCTGCTGGACGTCTTTCTGATCAGCCTGGTTCTTCATGCCCTGCAGCATCTCATCAGCGATATGTTTGGGCAGGATAGACAGTAATAATTCCTCCTATATGGAGAGAAGGTCAAGGAAAGTGTAGGTTTTGCCATGCTCAGTAATGAAAAAAAGAATAATTTCCCCATGTGTGTACACAGCATGACTGAGGCTGTGAAGGGATCCTCAAGAGATCCCGTCGACCGGTCAGATTCGCTCTGGTTGTCTTGTTCTATCTGTCTTCTACCAGAACCCCCCCAATGAAAAGGTAATTTGGGAATTCTACCTCCGCTTTCACTGTCTATCTCCTTCTGTCTCTCCATCCCCGTCTACATGTCCACGTCATTTCACTTCACCATCCTCTCCACCCCCACCTGAACAACTCTGCTCCCGTTGTCCCAAAAAACTGCCACAGTCGTGAGCATTGAAAGAATGAAGTGAGAGTGGAGGAATTCAAATCAATAAAAGCAAGACTAGAGATAATATAGGGTATGTTATCTTTGATTTCGATAAATTAAAGTAATGGATTAACTTTCAAATATCACATTTATCATATTTGAGAGAGACAATTTTTTGCCTATATTTTAGATAATTAGCTGATAAACAAATGGACCAAAACAACATTTAGAAAAAGAGTAGGGTTTCTGCAAAAGGAGATAAAATAGTAACCCGTGAGTACATGATGATAGCCTAACACAATTTAAGGGAGGATTAAATATACAATAAAAAAAAGTCAAAACTTCCTATTTTATAAAATGCTTTAAAAATATCAAATTATATCTTCCCACAATTTCGGAACTTTGATGACCTTATTGATTCAAGTCCCTGACAGTGAAAACAACAACCTCTCTAATCAACCTATCAGCCCTATGCTGAGCAAAACACAACTTAATGAGGAAGCGCAGGATGTTGCACCTCAAAAGCATATTTATGTGTATGTCCGTGTCTGCCCAGCATAAGAAAAAGGTATAATCATACTGAGCAAGAATGTGAGTGTGATTCTGTAGGCATCTCTGTGCGTGCGTGTGTGTGTATTTGTATGTGTGCGTGTGTGTGTGTTTCTGAATGTGCCCCGCTTACCTGCTGGGTACTTTGCTCCTCCAGGACAAGCTTGACCTCTAATGACTGACGTGCTGCCAAAAAAGCTGTTCTGTATTTCCTGTCCGCCATGTAGTATGACATCACACCCACCACGGCTGCACACAGGTATAGCATGTTGTTGGCTAAAAGCTGAAGCGGAAGAGAGGTTGTGTGTTTGTCAGTGCATGGGGTCATTCGGGGTTCCCCGTCACTTTTATAACCGCTGTCTATGTGAAACAGAATCGCAATCTCACTTAAAACTTTGAAACTGGTTTTAGTCTCTAGATTACTTGGTTGAATTAAGTTACTGTTTGAGGTTGTTTCTGATCAAGAAAACCGAGAGACCCGGTCCAGATTGCCCTGGCCTTTCAAAATAAAGATTTAAAATGTGGTGTTTTATATAGACTTTTTTAAATTAATTTTTTTAGATGAATTTCTTTGTTTTCCTTTATTTGTGCCTTTGACAATTTACTTTGAACTCTAGGGCATCAGGGGTCCTATACTGCATTTTGTGCCTATGTTTTTTTTAGGCACTGTCCTAATGTGACATGCACACAGACATTTTTTTCAGGCCACTGACAAGAAATTTGGAATAATTATAATGTAGTTAAAAATCATTACATGCTTTTTTGTTTAATAATTGTGTGAGTGATATGAAGCTGCACTGAGGGAGAGTGTCATGGAGGGGTTGCACCAACACATGAGCTTCTGTCCCTCACTACTACACCTTGCTATTTGCATTATTCCTTAAAACAATGGTCGCCAAACTCTCTGGCTTGTAACACCTTGTAAAATGAAGCATTGTCAAAGGTTGTGCTCCCAGGTGGACCTGAGTTGCCATCACTTTGGCCAAATACCCTTTTACACCTTTGGCCCTCTCCACTCCCTAACTTGCAGGTGCTTTGCCATTCGTCACCTTACTGAGATGCCATATTTACCTGTCTCAGCAGCATGGCCCCATGCAGGTCGGCGTCAAACCTCTGAGCCACGGTCACCCCCAACACCAGGCTGTGGATCCCGCAGGAGAGGGCGGTGAGCAGCAGGAGAGGCACCAGGTTCAGGGGCAGTGTCAGAAAGCTGGAGAAGCTGAAAAAGGCCTGCCAGCCCACCGAGTCACTGGCCTGGGGGAAGCGCTCGTAGTTCAGCCCCATGTAACACAAGACGTGGACGGTGATCATCAGCCACAGTACGTACGGCACGGCCCCGCGCCACACGGCTGACGCGGGGAGCCTGCGCCGCCAGCACAGCGCGCAGAGGACCAGGTCCGCCGCCAGCCCCGCGGCCGCCGCCGCCACCATCGCCGCCTTGTCCTCGGTGTACGCCGCCGCGCACATGGCGACGACGAAGCCGTTGAAAAGGGCCGCGAACCCCGCCATCGCCGGCAGGTTCTCCAGCCTCCGGCGGCGGAGGTAGCCCTGATAAAGCCTCTCCAGAGACTCGGGCGTGAAGGTGAGGCGCACGGCGCGCGGCAGGCAGCGGCAGCGGCCCGAGCGGAGCGCGGTCACCTCGCGCGTCCCAGCCGCCCCGGGGCCCGGGTCGGCGGGATCCTGCGCCGGGGGCCCCAGGGGGGAGCCCGCCGAGGGCTCCGTGTCTGTCGTGCGGACCCGGCTCAGAGACATGTCGGTCGGACGGAGTCAATCGTCTCCATTGAATACTGGGTTAGTGCCCCCGAGGCGCAGAAATGGCCAAAACGCACGGAAAAGTTGTCCCAGTCCTTGAGCCGCTTTCGGTGATAGTTGGGCTACATTATCATTCAGTAGTGAGGAAAATCATCCATGTGAGTCAGAAACATTTCAGTGCAGAAAACGATTCCATTCCAGGGCGAAGATACAGCTCCAACCACCACTTTTACCATATATCCACCATGAAAGGTCTCTTACCTTTGGAATGTATTGCCATCTTTCCTCATGTAACTATAATGCTATTTAACTCCTTAAAATACAGATGTTTCCCGGAGACTCGCGTTCCCAGGCTGTTTGAGTAGAAAAACTTTTTGCAGACTCTTGCCGGTGCAGAAGTCCCGGTTGCTGCCATGGCAGACCAACAAAACCATGAGCCTCTGGTGGATACCAGTTTACCTGCGACATATCATCTGTTCAGACGGGGTTATGTGGCTGTATATAGGCAGAATGACACCGTATTTTGGTGTGTAAATCCATATTCTTTTTAATGATAGCACGCTCTCCACAACATGGTCTCCTCTAAGATGCCCTTCTGTCCGTCTTCTGGTGTTATTCTTTGCTCTTTTCTCCTCCCACTCCCCCCCTCCTTTTTCTAAACAGCAAGTCTTCTGTTACTGTTGCTAAGATGAAACCAAAGTAACTGTCAGCTTGTACTTATGTCTTATGTCTTGGGAAATGTGGCACTGATAGTGTGAAGAAGTGAGGAAAAGGGATCATTAAAGCTAATTTGCCAAAAATTACCTTTTAACAATTTATTTTATTCCCTCGTGCTTCATGGTAATCGGTCCTATATTTCCTCAGAGAGTAATTAGGTGTTTATATGTCAGTGAAAAAATACACCTCGTTAATATTTCACGTTTATTAAACATTGGTAACAACAGTGTTACATGTTTATGACACAACTGTCAGGTTAGGTCAAAGGAAAAGGTGTTGTTACGTTTAAAAAAGTACACAATTCTATCTACACACATACATACATGTGCAAGGGCAGTCAAATTGTCTCCTTTACCGCACAAACTGCTTGTGTTGTGTTCAAGCACATTGCTGCAGCGACCAGCAGGAGAGAAAGATGTGAGCTCTGGCATCAATCAGTCTCTGTGTGAACCTGTTGTCGTTGGTGATCTTCCTATCTTGCCACTCAGAGCACTTCCCAAAGCCGACATTATAGCCACCACAACTCCCCCAGTCCCCAGTCTCCCCGGAGCTGCGGCGCCTAACGCCGCAGCCCCAAGTGCCCCGGCGCCGATAGGTGCTGCTGCTGCGGCGACTGTCTCCATGCCGATTCCTTTAATTAGCTCCGGCCCTGTGAGAAGGCCCCTTCGTAGATTCACCTGAGTGTGGAACGGGCTCTTTGGTGCACCCAGAGCAAATGCCCCTACTGCAACAAGAGTGATGGTTATGAGTTCTGATGTTGTCAGTTAAGTTGCTTTCATTGCAACGCCTCGTGTGGCCAGCCCTGCACCGACAAAAACCGAACCCGGAACTGTTAAGGTAGAATTTGTGGACACGAACGCTTGTTTTGTTGCAACACTTGCAGCTCCCAGTGACACCCCTGCTGCTGTAGCTGCTCCTAACGCTCCCCCCATGCTGCAGCGGGCCCCTAGGGAAGAGCTCGATTGCAGAATAGCTCTCAAGGACACTGTTGATATTATAGCAGCTCCCACGGTGACCTTTCCGGCCATCTCTGGCCCAAGCCCAACCATGGCCACTGTTCCCAGGCCAGCTCCTAGCAGCCCTGCAGAAAGAAACACCACCCAGAGGACTGACTGCAGAATCAAAACAACCTCTGCCTCTGACCCTTCCCCTGCCTCACCTGCCATTAGACCTACTGAAAATCCCAGAATACCAATGAAAACACAGTAGAAGATTACCCTATCCATAAATTTGCACCCCTTTTCAGATTTTGGTCTTGTCATCATCCTCTCATTCAGGGCCTTTCGCAGGAAAAACAGGACACAGATGGTCAATCCCGTGACAAAGAGTCCAAATAGGACACCCATCCTTCCATATACAACACTAGTGTAGAGTGGTGAAGATGATTAAGAGAGCTGTGGTCATGTCATTAATATTAGTGTATGAGTAGACCAAAAGGACAAGAACAGCCTGGGCTGCCATGTAGATCCATAGTGGAAGGATGCCCACTAACACTCCAGAAGTGACAGCACTCACTGCAAAAAAGGCCCCCGTTGTGGTCCCCACTAACCATGGCAACCTCTTTCCAACCCTGGCCAAAAGCTTCATCACCATGGAAGCGAGGAGGAAACCACTTCCCAGAGAAATGAGGGCTGAGGTGAACACGAGCCATCACTACCCCAACACCCGTGGAACTGGAGCGACCGGCAGCCAGAGTCACAGCTGTCAGCAGGCCGCCATCTTCTGTGAGTGGGGGCTCAACCGCGAAAAATGCTGCTCCTCCAAATGCAAAACCTGCCACTGCACTTTTTAGGAGCGGCGACGCCGCACCGAGAGCACCTGGGAGAGGTAAAGACATGAGGATCTAAGTTGAGCATGTTCAACTATTCAATGCTGGTTGAAAGTAACTTAGTGCATTCAACAACAACAACAACAACAACAACAACAACAACAACAACAACCCTGATGATATCATCAGGGATATTTTGTCTTGGGCTTAGAAACTACTAGTGTTTTTGGGGCATTTTATGACTTTAATAGTCAGTTGAAAGTAGAGAGATTACAGGAAATAAATCGGAAGTGACTGGGATGTCTGTATCAGGGATGTTACAGTTGGCATCTTATATCCCAAGGTTTCAAGTTTTTGTCACTCCAGATATATATATATATATATATATATATATATATAAAGTATAAAAGGATCAGATAAAGTTAATTTATCTGACAGCTATAGTTACTTTGTAGATTAAGAAAAAAAAACCTCATTTGATCAACTTACTAACTATGAGCTACATCTCCACCTGTTCTATGAAACTCCTGCTATTTAAAATATTAATATTAATCCCATAATATTTATAATAAGCATATTTTCCAAATACTTCTTCCACCACATGTTGCTTGCGCCGACTGTTTTGCACATGTTTTGACCTGCTGCTGTCACTTTAAGATGAACGCAAAACCAATTGCATAGGTCTATGTAGGTGGAATTCAAGAAGTCTGTGTGAATTACAGAAAGAACAACAAATATTTCAAGAGACCATCCAACTACTAACAGTGCAGCCAATTCTCTGCAAAACGGATTATGTAAGCTCTGTCTGTACCCTGATGAATTTTGAATATCACCACACATGGCTGCAGCTTTCAGATACTGTTCAAATAACAACTATTATATGCAGCTGTTTGCCTATGATGGGCAAAGGAGTCAGTCAGACATGTGTTAAAAAGCTCAGGTTCAGCCTTTCCCCTGGTCATTATTATGTAGTGTATTTCTCAGATGATCTTACCCAGGCTTGTTTCTGTCATAGCTCAGTCTGGCATCAAGCCCATAAGCTCCACCTTTTCCTGTTTGATGTCACATTAAACTCACGTTGGGCAGAACCAACCAGAGAAAACATTAAGAACGTATCAGGGTATTGGTCCAACGGCCTATGATTGACCTACTCTGTCAGGTTATATGTGTTGTGTGTATAAATAAAAGATCCTGACTCCTGTCACTATTAGTACTGTGTTACTATTATTACAGTTTCAGTAAAGTGAACAGCTCATATATCACATATTCACAGCCACAACATAGCCAGTACACCTACTGCAATGCATTATTTATGTTTTTTTGTTTTGTTTTATGTTAATGAGCTCAGAAGTGAATTCATTTTATAATGTGGGGGGGGGGGTTGCAACGGTAAAATGACTAAACTTTTCTAGTCCTACAGCTCCTCCTACTGGATGCATTTGTTTTTTGCTGTAATCTGCTGATCCCTCCATATTGGAATTTCTCTCTTTAACAGGAGAAAACGCAGATGTGCCATTGACCGTTCAACACATCAGACCAATTCAAAGTTTACTGTAGTTATAGTAATTTAATTTTTGTCTTACATTATACCTAACTGACACTTGATGAGGGTTTCTTGTCACTGAGTGTACTTTTTTTCTCTATTATGTACAGTGCATTACTACTTGTCTCAATCAGCTTGAGGTTCTTGAATGGCTGCAGCACAATGTTGGAAAGTAACTAAGTACATTTACTCAAGTACTGCACTTATTTACAACTGTGAGGTCCTCCTCTTGAGTACTTCCATTTTCTACTAACTTAAACTTCTAATTCACTACATTTCAGAGAGAAAATATGTATTTTTTACTCAACTACACTTTTTAAATAGTGGGAGTTAATATTTCTTCTCGATCTAAGATTCTACAAAAAAAGTTGCATTGATAAAAATGAAATCAGTGCTACCCAACCTTTTTGGAACGTGAGCCATTAAAAAAAAAAGCAGTGTTTGGTTGCAGCTCTTTGTCACATTTTTAGAAATCAATGAGTTGTTAGACTTTCCACCAAATAGTCATCTCCCCTCTTAACCTCTCAGTTGGTTTTTAATTTTAATTATTACGTGTTGCCCAAAAGTAGTCAATATTTCTTTAAAAAAAAAGACAAAGACAAGAGAAAAAAGGAAGCAATTTAACAATTTTGAATTACAAAACTTATTTTGGCTTTTCTTCTCCCATTAATCATCTCGCTGCCACTCTGATATAAATTGTCACCTTTCAGGGGTCAAAAGATAAATCCAGTATTTCATGCACAAGATATTGAGCTAGGACTTGTTATAGCATTAACAATCTAATAATGAAATATATAATAATACAACAGTCATAGAGGCCATTTTACTGCAGAATGATTACTTTTTTGCCATTTTGCTCATCCTTGGTACTGGTTTTCTAAAGAGGTAGTGCCTGACATGATCAGTAGTGCAGCCTGTAAATCATCCTGAGTAACCAGGGCCCACCTGTAAAATCAGTTTAAGTGCACTCACACAACAAGGTTTAATAACTCCTCATTTCACCGAGAACCCCCCTTTTCCTCGATCCCTCTGTCCTTGCACCTAATTTAAAGGCATTAGGATTTATCCAGTTAGGATGAAACGAGAAACACCTGCGGCTGCTCTGTCTGAGGTCGCCATGGGTCACTCATTGGTCTCCCGCTGTCAACAAGGCTGATATAAACCGGGATGGAGGGAAACAGTCGGACAGTGGATGGAGAAGGAGGGAGAGAGTCGGTGTGGTCGTCCTGGACCGACCCGACCCCCGACCCCCGACCCCCGAACCACGAACCACGAACCACGAGGCGAGTGCGGACAGGTAGCGCTGCGTGGGAGGAGTGAAGCGACCGCAGGGGGCTGGTCGAGTTCACCAGGTTCAGGTAAAGGAAGCATCACACCTCACACCTGTCCCTTTGGGGGGGGGTAATCGTTGACACACCGTCAATTTGGCCTCAGTCGATTCATTCAGCAGCAGTTCCTGGTTGCAATGTACCCCTAATAGTAAAAAACGGCCATCACTGGATCTGCTTTTACACCGAACGAAACTTAAAAACGGGAAGAAAATCGGGCGAGTTCCGCGGAATGAGGAACGTCTCTCTTCTCTAGGAACGCGGTTTTATGGCCTTTTATTCACCTTGGCGAGGAAGAGGGCGACCTCCTTGCAAAGTCTACCCCCACGCTGACCCTTAATATACGTGCATCACGTCTGTTTGCAAAGTAAACAAAATAGTTCAACTACGTATTTCCAGCAGATCAGTTTTTTTTATAATGTTTTTCTGCAGGAATGCGTTTGTTGGCGCTTATTGTTTCCGTGCTCTGTGGCCACCTTGGCCTCTGACAATGGCCTGATGAGGACCCCTCCCATGGGCTGGCTGGCATGGGAACGATTCGGACACGGACTGTGAACATGACCCGTTAAACTGCATCAGGCAAGGCAACATGTTGCAGATGACTGTAATTGCCTTGTTTATATTTACCAGAAGACTCTCAGACCTATTTTTTTTTTTATTGCTGGTTAATGGTTCATAAAGCCCATTCTGGAATTATGTTCTCATTTTTTTGAGGTAGTGCTTTTCATACTTAAGAGTCTAAATTACACAGTATTATGCAGTAAATTCAACTGTAAATATAGCAATCGCCACTTGCACCTTCTAATGAGGCTTTATTTATATATATTTTTTCCCCCCCTAGTGAGAATCTGTTCATCGACATGGCAAACAGACTCTCAGAGGACGGTTGGAGGGAACTGGGCTACATCTATGAACATCGATGACTGCTGGTCCTCCATGAAGCGAGATGAGAAGGGACGGCTGCAGCCTGACCCAAAGAGGTGGGTCATTCAGCTTCAAGGCATAGTATTTGGTACATGTGATGGCTTGAGCCTCGCACTAAAATGAATTACCAATCCGGTTAAAATTCCTTTTTTCATAAATGGTCACTTGGCTTTAATTGTCATATTACTGTCCTCCTCAGATTTCCGGGGGGTTATCCGTAAGCTTGCACGCTACATGCATGACAGGGGTCTCAAGCTTGGGATCTATGGGGACATGGGCACGCGTACCTGTGAAGGCTACCCTGGCACCACGCTGGACAAGATCGCGATAGACGCCAGACCTTTGCCAACTGGGAGGTGGATATGCTTAAATTTGATGGCTGTTATTCCAATGCCACAGAACAAGAGCGAGGTAAGAGCAGAAGTGACTTTTACATGTTGGTTAAGATGTTTTGGTTTTGCTCTTGTCTGATTCTAGTTCTCTCGGCCAGGTTACCCCCTCATGTCAAAGGCTTTAACTGTGACAGGCTGTGCCATCGCCTACACCTGCAGCTGGCCTGCCTACCAGGGTGGCATGCCACCAAAAGTAGCCAGGATGTCTGAAATTTTAATGTCTAAGTTTGTTTTTGCATTTGTTTTAATTCCAGCCAAACTAACTTTAACCAGGTGAAACTGACTTGATTTCAGGTAAACTACACGCTGTTGGGTGATCTCTGCAACCTGTGGCGTAACTACGATGACATCCAGGACTCTTGGGGAAAAGCATCCTGAGAATTGTCGATTGGTTCTTTGACAACCAGGATGTGCTGATACCTGCAGCTGGACCTGGAAGGTGGAACGACCCTGATATGGTCTGTTAAGGACCGCTGCCTTATTCAGACACTTAAACTACTTTATGCTTTTATTTAGGTCAGGAAGCATTAATGGGACAGTTGGGGAAAGGTCTCGCCAGTATTTCCATATTCAACATCTGCCAAAGTAACTTGACTGTTGGACACATAAATGATAAAACTTCAAGAATAAGTTACTCATGCTCCCCCTGGACCAGTCTAATGGCCATAGACCCCTCTTGAACAGTTATTTAGCAGTGGCTCTAAGGCTTGCAATGTCTGATCTACTGCTTTAGTCAACACTGAAATTTAGAAATTTGAGGATTGTTTGACAGTTGGTACATCCCATTTTAGCCCTACCCCAAATCCTTACAAATTTGAAGCTGGTTTGTATGTCTTGTGTTGACATTCAAAGTGACAAAGCTGACAGTATAAGAGTTGACTTGAATGTTATTGATGCAAATTTTTTTTCCACATAGAGAATGTGGTGCTGCTCATAACTAAAGCTTTTGGGTTTTTGTTTTTAAACTCAAAATATCAAACTCGAGATTTCATAGTTGCAGTTTGACCATCAGAATCACTTTTTTTGTATGATTTCCTGTTAAACTCAAATCAAAGTGGTGTTATACTAGAATGAGAAACGGTTCACTATTGGGTACTAGGGATTGTTACAACAAGGAGTCTTCAGATTTTGACCCAGTTATATGAATTTCTATTTCATGTCGTCATCTTCCTTGGTTGACTTTTTTTTTTTTTTTTTTTTTAATACAAATGAACATGGGAGAATCCCATTTCTTTCTTCCTCAGATCCTTGATGTCGTCACTGAGAAGACCATGATGCTGAAAGACTCCACTGACTTTGTGGTGTCGGTGAACCCCACAGGTGTGGTCATGTGGTACATCTCTTCACCTGCCGGACTGAACCTCCGCCCGTTCTACAAAGGTGGCAAACTCCAGGGATCTGCTTGACTTTAAAATAAAATTGTTATGCAAAACTGAAATTCTCAATCCTCACTCGGGCAACTGTTTGCTCCATAATTAATTTTTTGACTAAAAATGATCTCTGGAAAGCTTGTTTTGGCCATTAAACATCAGATGTGACTAGCTTTAGAAGGGGGTTTCACTTCAGTGTCTAACTTCCTTCTTTGTGATCATGTTTTCCAAGATGGCACCTCCTTTCCATATAACTCACTTCTCAAAACCTGTTTAAACCACAGATTGAGTTCCTGTAAGTCTACCCTCTGCACTTGACAAAGTTTGCTTTCTCTTTATTTTTTATTCCCCCCCCCCTTGCTTTTGGTGAAACATTATTTTTGGCATCAGTTTTCTGATGACTCATTTATAAGTTTAACTTGATTCAACAAAGCTATCTACTAATGACTCATTGATCATTTGTAAGCCAGTGATAAGAGAGGAGAAACAGGCTGTGGAAAAACCTTCACACATGCTATCTTGTTTTCGTCTTACTCTACAAATTTGATACCCCTGCAATGGACTGTCTGGTTGCTTATCTTGAAGGGTATGAGAACCAGAATCCTTTTGTACAGCTTAATACTTGGATTATTGTAGATGACTTTTCTAATAACTTATTAGAAATGGAGAAACCCACAGCCCTTTATCAATTTAACAATATACTTGATCACTTTAGGGGACTCCCAAGCAAAAGCATGTTGGATTCTTCACAACCTGCCTACCAAAAGTGCTATCAACAGCTTAAGTCAATAAGCCTGAATGTCAAACCTGTTTAAAAAAAAAAAAAAAAAAAGTCAATCATATGACACAGTAGCGTGAATAGTTTGCAGTGTTTTGCATGAGCCTGTTTTAGATGCAGCATAAGTAAAACACCTCCCTAAAGGGTAGAAGTGAAAAGTTATAAATAAATCACAAAAACCCCACTAATCCTGAATAAACTGTAGGCTTCAGTTTGAGTTTCACTGAGTGGATACCTATAATCTATATGTGCTGGTAGAGGTTTAACTATTTACAGGATAACATTTCACACCTTAAATGTACTTTTTCAACTTTAAGGAGACACGTGGGGAAAAACTGGACCAATTTTGAAGGGTTTCTCTGCTGCATATTATAATTTACCCAAAACACAAGCAGTGCTTTACAGGTCATGATGGGGGAATTTTTTGGATTTCCCATTCCCTGTGTTGAAAACCTATTATTACACCCGCGATCTTCATATTACTTTGTGCACTTTGGTATGACATGACACTTTATCATTAAGGATCAGCGAATGACCCGCTGGCCATTAATAAAGCCACGCAGCCTGTATAAATGGTACATTATCATAAAGTGGTGCTTAAGTTTCTTTTTCTTTTTTTTTTTTTAAAAGGAAAAGAAGCAAAATTTCAGTTCCTCGTCGCTGATGGCGAACGAGCCCAAGGCCACAAGGAGGGAGGCGAGGGACCGAGGGAAGGGATCAGGTCGCAGGGCTGGAAGGTGGAGGGCGCTTGGTTGTTTTCTTTTTACCCCCGGACTTCCTGCTCGGTGCTCAGCTGATGTCGCTCCGTCATGTGACCTTCGCTTCCTTTTTCCGTAGGCGCTGCTCGGTCTGTGTCTCTGCAGTCGGTGTGTCCGGGACTGGGTCACTAGATCCACCTAAAGCACCGACGGAGAGATTCGGAGTTGGGGAACTTGAACGCATCCTCCCTCCCTCGTCTTTATTCTTTCCCTTCTCTCCGTTGCCTTGACTGAATCTCGGTAAGTTTCTTTTTTAACTGTGTCTGAATGTTTGCCAGGAAACACCGGCTTGTCAAACTTTATTTTTTTAAATGTACATTGAAAACTCTATTTCAAACTCTACAGTTTGAAAATTCTATTTTTTTTTTAATATTTTTTTACGATTACAATTTATTTAAAGAATTACTGGATACTGCTTATGATGGAAAAACAACCTCTTAATGCGAGGCAATAACACGCATAAATCTTGGATTAAAAGTGAAAATAAATTATGCTTTTTGGTGATTTATATCTGTTTTCCCAGGTATTGTATCAGCCTCGTTGTAAGAACTTTATAGGGGTTTTTTTTTGTAATAAGTTCTGGGTTTTGATTGAGTCAGCAGCTACTTTAAGACTATGTTGTGCTATAAGTCACCTAGCAGGTTGTTGCTGCTTTCAGCAACAGTCCCGCCCAGTCAAGTGAGACTCAGGAGGTGTATGTGTGTCAGATATTACTGTCTTTCATTACACACAGTATACAAAGGATATCAGCTTTAATGCAAATGCATAACAAAGGAAATGGTTAGTTTATTTTGCTGCAGGTAATGCAAGACATAAATGCACAGAAACTGTAAAACTTTATATATGGTCTTAAATCAGTTTTTTCCACCAGGCCATTTTGTCTTACAGCTGTAACCTTACGTTTAAACTTGATGCCATGCATCATGCAGCATGCAATATCTAATTCAACTTCCTCTGCAGCAATGCATTTTGTGGTGCTCGTGTTCGCCTCCGCGCTCCCTGTGACCATCTTGGCCCTCGACAACGGAGTGATGACGACCCCTCCCATGGGCTGGTTGGCATGGGAACGATTCCGTTGTGATATCGACTGTGAACACGACCCCAAGAACTGCATCAGGCAAGGCAACGTAGCATCAATATTACGTTATGTGATTTACAAGAGCTTCTATTAGAAATATGAGTCTAGTCTCGGGGTGGACTGCTGTTCGCTGTTAGAAACA